>JBBPBX010087461.1:0-14697 GCA_038048925.1 Garcialebias charrua
TCTTGTCCTCAGATGAGGTGTCCCGTGTGTCCTTTGCGGTACCTGCGGTTAGGCAGTCTGTATCACAACTAGGAGGCACTTTTATTGGCAGAGGCTTTCTCACTGTGCTCCACATTTTCTGTCGGCCATAGTCTATAATTGCATCAAAGCGGTTTATAAAGTCTTGGCCAACTAGAAATGGGAATGAATCGAGTGTAGACACATGTACCGGGTGGTATAATGTCATTTTGCCAATCTGCATGTGAACCATAGCTATAGCTGTTAGGGTTGTTCTCGTCTCTGCGAGACCCTGCAGTTCTATAGCACTTTTTACAAGGGGTATTTGCCTGTGAACACCGATAGCGGCGGTCCGTAGTTCCTCGAACAGTTTGGCTGACATAATGGTAATGTCGGCTCCGCCATCCAGGAGTGCTTCATGCGTGAGGACCCCTTCCAGTGTGATTGGCAGGTAAGCTTTCATAGCCTCCCCCCTTTTTTCAAAGTCACACAGAAACCTTAAAGGTTTCGGCCAATCATTCTGTTTACGTTGACCTCTGACTGTGTAATCTTTCTTCATCTGAACCGTCAGTGCAGTCACCAACGTGTCTGAGTTTTCAGTTCGTGGCGGGTCACTGTCGTCGATGGTTGAGTTTTCCCCCCCTTTGTTTGATGAGGGGCTGTTAGAGTCTGTGACAATAATGTCATGGTCACTGTCAACGTCTTGTTGACCGACACACTCTGGACTGTCAATGTATTGACTGTCATTATCCTGATTGTCAGCATTCTGACCATCAGTGTCTTGTTGACTGTCGTGATTTGCGTGCTCCGACTTACTATCAACGATAGTGCTACACATCACTCCAGGTTTGTTATCATTGCTTGTATTATCCAACTCTTTTAACAACCGACGTATTTTCTCCATGTCCTCTGGGGACAGAGAATTATGGCCTTTCTTCTGGAACTTTTGCGATTTTTTGCCTGTCTCGGACTGTTCCATTCGAGGGGCAGGAGGGGCCTGTCCTTGACCTGGGGGTTCCTGTTGGGACCCCCTTTTGTGATATGGTTTACTTTTGTGACCATCATTCCTATCTTTAGGACGTGCGCCCCCCTTTTGAAATCGTTTACCGTACTCTGGGTCTTGTCTGAGCCACTGCGGTTCATAGTTCCAGCGGGCACCTTCACTACGTGGTCTGTTAGGTCGAAAATTCTGTTTTTTCTCACCCTTTGTAGGATGGGGAGTCGGTTTCCGCGCCCCTTCCAGCTCTAGTGAGTTGGATTTGACCATTTCACCAGGACACACTTCAAAGGGTGTTTTGTTTGGTGTGCGACCTGTAAAAACATCTATCGCGCACTCTCTTATTTCTTCGATGGACCTCCGTTTGTAGTTTGCGCTGACATGTACTTTCTCTCTTATGTCAGGGCAAAGATTTTTGCTGAAGATATATTTAAACCCTATCTCTTCCTCCATCTCTGGCTCGCATCTGTCACCGAAATAGGCACGGAATATTCGGTCATAATATGACCTTGGGTGCTCATTCCTACCTTGCTTGACGTCAGCCGCCGCTATGATGCCATCGGGCCCCGTGCAAGGAGTATACTCCTTCATCAGAGCAGCACATAAAAGACTGTAGTCTTTCATCACGGCGTCCCGTTGACGCTTCATGAAAGCATGCACTGTCCTGTCCGAGGTTAACCTTACCAGACAGATTTTATCATCAACTGTAGCTTCTGGGAAGCGTTGAAGCTGGAAATCAAGATCATCGAGATAGATCTTGGTTTCATGTGAGCCCAACGGGCCTGGGGCAAAGGTTTGAATGCTTTTAGCCATATTCCGTAGTTCAGCAAATGAAAGAGGAGTTTGTGGGTTATTATTAGATCCACCCACCGGCGCATCCGGTGGGTTTGTTGGTTTTAGAGGCCCTAAGGGACGTCGTGGTGGATTGGGCGATGGAGTTGATGTTATAGGCGGTGGCGTTGGTGTTCTAGGCGCATCTGGAGACTGACCTTTCATTAATGTCAGACATTTTTTCATTTCGTCGATTAATTTGTATTCAGATGCGGCCAGCTTCTCCCTGCACTCTTGTAACTCCACTCGGCTGTCTGTACACTCGCGTTGTAATTCACAACACCGACTGTAGAGTTCATCTTTTTCAAGAATGACCGCCTCAAGTGACTCATCTGCCTCCTTTAAACGTTGATTCAAACGTTCCACCTCAGCCTGTTTTTGTTTGTAAACCAGTTGAGCTGCACCGTCCATCTGAGACTGTTTTAGTGACAGAACCTCCACCTGTAGCTTTTCAGCCTCCATTCGAGCTAGTTGTAAGTCAACATTGAATGCTGACTTATCCTCCTTGTGCGCTCTTTGTGCACGCTTCAGATCATGCTCTAGATCTGAATTTACTCTGACTTCCTGGTCCAACCTGGCCTTTAGTAACAGGGCCAGCTTTGCTAAACGCTCCATACTGACCTTTTTTGCTTCCTTTTTTGAGCCACTGTTTGCCATTGTTGACAGCTCAGCGTACAATGTCAGTGGAGTCATTTCAGGCACCTTTTTACCATAATCTGTGAATATTTTAGCAAGCTGCCCTAAAACCTCATCAATACAGTCAGGCTTATGTTTTCCAGGCTTTTGATCCAGGCCTTGAGGATCTGGGTCCACTGGCCCTGTATCTGACTCTGTATCTGACTCTGCATCTGACTCTTTGTCAGACTCTGCATCAGACTCTTTGTCCGATTCAGGATTTGATTCAGGAGGACCCGGCTTTGGGTCTGAATCTGTGACCAGATCCCTCAGACTAGAATCCTTATCCACTTCTTCTTTCTCTGCCATCGTTTTGTTTTGATTTTGTTTGAATCAATAAGATGGTATTTATTATAGTGTATGCAAATAAATGTTTTCTTAGCGTTGAGTTACTTCACTAAAACAGCTTTCTGGTTTTATCCTTGTAATCTATAAACAAGCCTTTTATTCATTCAGAACCTTTTATTTATTTTAGGTTTTACCTTTAATGAAAAATGTTCTAAGTTAAAGCCTTTGTGGCCGTATTAACTTAATAGACTTATCTTTTAAAACAATTACTATTAAACCACGCTTAATTTTTTTCGTCTTTCACCCAAACACCTATTTAAAGATTTCAAATAAATGCACTGTTAACACTAAAATTTAGCAGATTTGTTTAATTCTTTTTTCCAAGAGAATGTATCTGGAATGAGAAGTGTATTTTTGTTTGTTATTTTAAATTCTTATGTATTTAAAATAAGCAAAAATGTTTGTCTGTACCTCTGTAAAATTTTAAAAATTATTTAAAATAAACAGGAGTTATTGTCTGTGTACAGAACAATTTTAGAGCTGGTAATTCACCATAAAAATGCTGACGTTGTAATGTTTTATGAGAAAATTCATCTGTTAACGTCTTCTAACCAACAGGGGGCAGCTTCAAGTCTTAATGTTATCACGAGGAGACTGATTTTACTATTCAGTATTTAAACTAAAAACAACCTTTTAGAGTTAGTTTCTAGTGTGTCCGTGATAAACGCTCAAACCGCGTTCTTGTCAGAGACAGATCCATGTGGTTAGACAGTTAAGATGGCTTCAAATGAGTTTTTAAACTTTCAGTGAAATCTCCATCTGTCCTGTGAGTGTGACTCCTTGTCATCCAAAGTGCACCTGGAAATGACGACAAGAAATGGGCGGGTCGACGCAGTGCGTCACCAGCTCGCATACATGAGTGAGGCGGAGCTCGCTACTCAGATACGTGACGTCAACCAATCAATCACAGCGCTTGTAGTTCATTCCCAAGCATTCATGGTGAATGTAGTTTTCTTACCTTCGACCAACGTAGTGCCGGAAATGACGACAAAGTGGGTTGGTCGCAACAGCGTGCGTTCCCAATTCAGCGAATCAGCGCTCGCTACGAGAGTGATTGACAGCTCACAGCCCTCGTTTATCCAATCACAGCTCATAAACAAACATGTAGGACACGTCTCTGTAACGTTAGCTTAGCACAACAGAACATAACTTTATAGACTCTTAAACAACTCAAACGCTTCAAATTAACTTCCCAAAATTCTGAAACGTGGCAATCACATTTAAAACAGGCACAACTTAGCTACGCTCAGTAACATAGCACTTCAACTGTAACACAACACGGACTCTCTTCGGAGCCGCGTTCAAGGTCGGTTCCGTCCACTTTAAAGGAGCAGAATTCGGGTTTCAGAACCACTATCCGACACGTTCTAACAGTAATATGCTTCTTTGACCTGCTCTAACATGTAAAATACCAGCACAGCAATCTTTTTGATGTTAATAATAGCTCTTCAGGCTTTTGACTCGGCGGTCAAACAAAGCTTTGTACAGGAGTCTGTGTGAACTGGACCGAACCAGAACCCCCACAGACCACGGGCTGACAAAACCTCACCTAAAAGCTTCCAACAGCGTGTAAAAGAGTTGAACGAATAACAATCCCTCAGCCTCAAATGATAAAAACATGCAGAATCTGCCTGCTTTGAACACTTCCAGCCAAAATTATTATCCTCAGAGTTTAAAACTTGGAACCTAATATGCAAACATGACGTTACAGTTCATGAGAGACCACAGATTTATGAATAATCTTTCAGAAAACTCGTACGGTGCCACCAGATGTAAAGGATTATGAGGAGGTCAATATTAATACTGGCCTCTTTACCTTAATTAATTTACTTATTCAGATTGAATAGTAATTTCACGGATTCTTTCTTTTTCAGTTTACCCAATATTTCTGTGATCTTTATGATGGATAAATAAATAAAGCCATTAAGTGACAGAGACGTTAACTTAGTTTGATATGTCAAAGACACTATCATTTATTTAAAATAAATCAACTAAATTAACACCATTACACTTGATTGACATGATTTCACTTTCTTTCAATTCAACACGTCAGCACACTTGAATTACAACACAACAGACCTAAATATAGGGTGTTAAACATATTTAGTCTGAGGGCTCTTTAGCTTAATTAGTTTCCTGCTTAGAATTGAGGGAAAGGAGATAGGAGGAAAGATTTAAGAAGAATTGGGAGGTTAAGAGAGGAAGTTTATCTTGCATTTATGAAACCAGATGACACTCTTCCATACGCGTCCAGCTAAGATATCATCACACCTCCAGCAAGCAAACAGCTGCTCCTTTACCTTAAGACGTCCGCCTTGGTTCTGGTAAAGAGCTGTGATCAGCCTTGGACTGACGAGTCGTCGGTCCCGCAAGTCCAAGCTGGACTCCACACGTGTTTACCTTGTCGGTGTCGGTGATACTTGCTTTCGTCGGCAGAAGCCGTGGCAGTCGTGGTTTTTTGGCTCAAGATAACTTATTCCAGGAAGGAATAACAAAGTTTTGAGCTTACGCTCATTCGAAGTGGACTCATAACAGCAGGTTATCAGTCCTTAGCTGAAGACGAAGGTCGTTAGCTCTTGACCAAACGTACCCCAGCTCTTTGGGAAAGTTCACATCTCTTTGAAGTTCCCAGTAGACTCTGAAGCGTTCATGCAAACAAACGCTTTTACTCAAAAATGTTGAGATTAGAACACACTTTCCTCATTGGTCCGTGGGCCAAGAGGAGTGTGAAAACGTGAAGTGGAAACTCAAGGTTGACAGCAAGTCTGCTTAGATAACAAAGAGGAATGTTTTGGAAAAGTGTCTGAAAGAGAGGAGACATCTCGACGCTAACGAGAATTTTAGCTGAACTCAACAAAAACAACTCCTGAGCAAGTCAATCTGACACCTCATTCAACTTTGTCATAGATATTTTGAGTAGACACTTTCATTTGGTCAAGTAACACAGTAATACTCCATATTAAAAGAATAACAGCATATAACATATATCATGAAAATGACAAAAGTTATTCTTTTGATTACATTAGAATAAAATCAAAGATAGAAATAGTCTCTTTTGGTGACTATATTCTCAGATTACAACTAATGGAATAATTTGTGGTAAATGTCTTGCTTTACTGAGAGGTCAGTAAAGGTCATCTCTGGAACAGTTCAAAAATACACAGGTGTATCAAAGTGGACACGGTCATGCCCACTACACTGTTCACAAAAGCATTTCAAGTCCCTTTTTTAAATTATTCTAGGCTTAGAAGGTGGAAGTTTAATAGAGCTGCTATCATGGAATGATCACTCAAAATGTTAGCAAATACACCTGTACCAGGGAATTTGTGAGGCATATTTTTTTTTAGAAACAGATCTAAGATGGGAGATTTTTCAGGACAGTTTTTGTTTGTTCTAATGGGAGAGTCAATAAGTTGGGTTAGATTGAGAGATAGGCAACATTCCTTGAATTTATCACAGAGGGGGGTCGACTTATCCCAGTCAATGTTGAAATCTCCTGCCACAAAAATCTCATTGTATTTTAAATTTCCTATGAATTCTGTCAGATAGGACAGAGCCTTGGGTGTTGCGGAGGGGGGACGATAACAGCCCACTACAGATAAGGTCTGGCTTCCTTTTAAAGTGATGTTCCCAGCTAAAGCCTCAAACTGATTTGGAATTGTTTTTTTAGATGCAATACTGGCAGCCAGAGAATCTCTGATGTAAATATCGACTCCACCCCCCTTTTTACGGTCACAGTGATAGAACTTAAATCCATTGATTACCAGATCATTATTCAGAGCAGATTTGTTGAGCCAAGTTTCAGAGATGATGATTACATCTGCCCCAGTAAAACTGATCAGAATTTTCAAATCATCAAGTTTTTTTTAGAAGACTATGAGCGTTTACATTCAGGAAACGAAGACCTGACTTATTTTTAAAGTCATTTGGTGTACTGTAGTTAGTGAGGGGTCCTGGGTTGGGCTGAATCCCTGAGATCAATAACAACATTATTACCAGATATTTTCTTGAATTCTTCGTCACTGATGTGTAATTATAGGAGTTAACATTGTGACGATTAACCCCTTTAATTGAAACATGAGAAACATTCATGAAGATATGATCATTCAGAACCCAAAAACAATGAAAGTACTAGTGATGGGCAGATCCAGATGTGTTAATAAGATTCAGTGATTCTAGGTGGTCTAAGATCTGAAAAATAATGACAATAATGTGAATGGTGCAGAAGTCTCAGAACATAAAGCATCACAAATTAAATAGGCAAACAGATCCGTTGTGGAGGCCCAACTGCAATTTTTGTTGGGCTGAGGAGGGCTCCAGCCCCCATATGAAGATGGATGGATACGGTTGTGTGAAACAGAGGCGAACAATTTCAATGAGGTGGCCCAACTGCAGTTTGAGATTGGCTGAGGGGGTTCCAGCCCCCTTGTGAAGATGAATTGATGCGGCCATGATAAACAGAAGCTGGGTCCAGAATCAACAGGTGGAAACAGATATTTTTTAGCAAATAGAGTGAGCTGCCAGAAAAACCTCCTGAAATTAAAGGCATGATCCTAGACTGTTTTAGGTCAGCAGGAAGCAACAACGTGATCCGGAATAAAAGTTATTATTATCCAGGGCCGATGAAATCCTATGAAAACTCCGGCCGGAGTCCTCACGTGCACAAACAGCGTAGCTCCTCCACGCTTCACTTCACGCTGCTCGTCTGGTCCTCACGTGCACAAACAGTGCAGTTCCTCCACGTTTCACTTCATGCTGCTCGTCTGGTCCTCTGACCCCAAAAATACACTACATGCGGTCCGGCTCCGCCCCGCTCCGCAGGTCGCAGCTGAGCGAGTCCAATTTCCACTTCCTCCGCTCAGCTCAGGCTCGCCTGGATGCGCCGCTCCGAGACGCATGCGCGGGAATTGCGAGATCGCGCGATAAATCAAGTGATAAATAAGTAAGTCAGAACAAAACAATTCATTCGGTGGAAGAAGGAGAACAACAGTAGAGACTGCTGCCTTGATCTTCTCTCGTAAATGAGCGACAGGACATGGTTTGAGCAACAGGAAGTGATGTATTACATTTCAGATTTTTTTTTTTTTTTTCTTCTTTCGGCTTTTTCCCTGCGTTAGGGGTCACCACAGCGATCTAGTCGCATGAAGATTTGGCAGTTGTTTTTACGCCGGATGCCCTTCCTGACACAACCACAGACCACCGAGCAACCACAGCCCTCTGTGTGGAGCAGAGAGCTGATATCTAGGGTTCCCGGGGGAGCAGATGGTGTGGGTTAAGGGCCTTGCTCAAGGGCCCAGAGTGGGGCAGATGAGGGTGGAGATAAGTGTGGAGACAAGTGTGACCGCTTCACTTATCCCACCCACATCTTTGATGTTGTCGGTACCGGGGCTTGAACCGGCGACCTTCCGATCACAAGCGCACCTTCTTAACCTCTGCGCCACCACTCCCACCACCACATTTTCAGAATAAAATACTTTATTTATTTATTTATTTCTTGTATTGCGTTTGTAGGCGTAGTCATAAATGATAGTTTGACAGCATTTTTGTACAAATAAATCCGTATAGAGCTAGGATTAGTCCGCCCGTGGTGATTTTATTTTGTAAATACGGAAGTTGTGCTCGTTCCTTTTCCTGTTGGTGCGACGTAATCTTCAAAAGTTGACTCCGGCACAGCTCCGGCGTCCGGCAGAAATAGAAAAATTTCTAATTTTGACGGACTGCCGTCCGCTCTCCGCAGCTCGCTGCCGCCGTGCGGAGCCAGTGTAAATTCTGTCATTGATTATAATGGGTGCGTATTTGCTGCGGAGGTCGGACCGGAGCGGGGCGGAGCCGGAACGCATGTAGTGTATTTTTGGCGTGAGAGAAAGGCCAACCCCGGCTGAAAACAATGAGACTGACCGAGGAGGATGGAGACGTCACTGGTCCGGTTCTGCTTCAGCCTGGTGCTCTGTAGCACGTGACGTCACTGGTCCGGTTCTGCTTCTGCCCGGTGCTCCGCAGCACATGACGTCACTGGTCCGGTTCTGCTTCTGCCCGGTGCTCCGCAGCACATGACGTCACTGGTCCGGTTATGCTTCTGCCCGATGTTCCGCAGCACGTGAGGCCACCTCCGTTTAAAAAAAAATGGTGAGGCTGACCGGAGAGGCTGAGGTCCAGTTCTGCTCACCTGGTTCTGCTCACCCGGTCCTGCAGTTTAGCGGCACTTCAAAGCAGCAGCGCGTCACCTCCAGCTGAGCACAACGCGGTTCCCACGGAGGTGAGCAGTCCTAAGCTCAGAGGCTAAGACCGGCTTTAATGTATACAAAGTTCCCCACAGCCAACTCGGTTCTGTTCTGGTCCTGGGACGCAGGTTCGGCCAGGTACACTTCCCCCACGCCAGGGGCGGCCGGCCAATAGAGGGCGCCAGAGCGCCGCCCCACTGTGTCTTCTGGACCATTTTACTGTACATTGAAGACTTTAAAATAAATTAATAAAAATGAAATAATAAAATAAAAATATTTCGAAATATATGCATACACTGAATATGTTTTTAGTTGTGTAGGATAAATATTTTTATGAGTAATGATGAGTTATATTGTTTGTTTCAAAAAACGTTTTCTGATTGATGACGTATTTCCGGTTTTGGGACGCTCTTATCTTATCCATTCACTCTAGTTATAACTTGCACATGCGCAGTTATTCCCCGACGTTACAAAACAATGGGACAATGCTGGGCGCAGTTTTCTACGCCCTGGACACGTACAACGTGTATATATCCTTGTTACCACAGTTTTCAAAAATTCTTGAAAAACTATTTGTAAACAGACTAGATCAATTTATAGATAAACAAAATATTCTAAGCAACAGTCAGTATGGGTTTAGAGCAAAAAACTCTACATCAATGGCTCTCATGGAATTAATGGAACAAATAACTACTGCTGTCGATCAAAAACAATATTGTATCAGTATTTTTGTTGATTTAAAAAAAGCATTCGATACTATTGATCACACCATTCTCCTTGAAAAAATGAACAAATATGGTATTAGAGGACCAGCATTACAGTGGGTATCTAGCTAGCCTGGTTGAAACCAGACCCTTGTCCTTCACTTCGCTTCGTACTAGGGTCTGGCATCTCTCCCATAGCGAACCGATTCTTGCTGGAGGCGTGGCCTCTGCTGAGGAACAAAACCATTGGATCTGATTTTACCCAATCAACGTTTGCCCGTGACGTATGTTGCGCGACGGCTGGAACCGGAAATTGCGTACGTTGTAAACAAACATCCACCGACCGAACAAAATGGCTGTAAATGAATGCTGTAGACTTTGCGAGACAAATTTAAGAATCGCCGGAGTTATAACAAACAGCAAAATAATATTCGACAGTAAGACTGTTGATAATATATCATCTCAGCTGTCCAAGCTAGGTTTAATAATTGAAAACACACCGCAACGTTCAAACCGTGTCTGCCGTAAATGCTGCAGTATAATCACGAGGCTACAACACGATACAGAGGTTTTGCAGCAATGGAAAGTCAAAGAGACAACAACGGTTGTCGAGAGCTGTCTGGAGAAAGATGCCTCTTGCTCTACTGACAAAAGAGACCGGGAGCCTACACCATCTAAAACACCAAGAGCAGCTAAGAAGTCCAGGAGATCAACCGACTTGCCAGTGCCAAAGAGAAGCAGTAAAACAGAGGTATGTAAATTACATAAGAAATTGTTCGTCAACATCTTTTACGCTTATTTTGAGATATTTTAGCAAATATTATCAGTTAAGGACTAATCAGTAGTCATAGACCATGGCAAAATGAATGTGTGATTGGTCGGTTATAAAGAGTACCAAAACTGACACCGAAATAAAATCATAAACATAATTGGCCCAATAAATAAATACACATGAAATTATTTATGAACATACATAGATGTATGTATGAACACACACACATTAACATCATTACTATACATTTTTCCATTTTTCTTATAGATGCATTTATGCATCTTTAAATGTCTTTATAGCTTTATAATAAATTTCATTCAATAATTTTTATTTTGTTGTGTTTTTTTTTATATTTTTGCCTCTACTTTTTTTTCTTTAAGTTATTAATTTCTGCGTCATTATGCAGATGAGGAGGGTCTGTGTCCTAATGCGTCAGTTTGGTTAGCATTACACTGAGTTTGAATAATGAGGCTGAAATACATGAGGTGGCATAGAAATAGGATATGTTAATTATACATATAAAGTTATAAATATATAATTTGTTGTAGCTATACAAATATAATAAATATGAAATGGTAAATGGAGCTTATTTATATAGCGCTTTCTAGCCCCCTGTGAGGAGCCCCAAAGCGCTTTACAATACCAGCCATCCACCCATTCATACACACATTCATACACCGGTAGTGGCAGACTGCCATGCAAGGCGCCTTTCCAGTCCTATTGGGAGCAACTTGGGGTTAAGTGTTTTGCCCAGGGACACAACGACACATGGTGTGAGGAACCGGGATTCAAACCTCCAACCTTCCGATTGGGGGACGACTGCCATTACCACTACGCCACGGCCGCGTAACGTAAATGAAAAAAAAAAAAGTAGTTCCCTCGTAAAGTAAATGGTGCACTTTCCATCCATCCATCCATCCATCCATTTTCTTCCGCTTATCCGGGGTCGGGTCGCGGGGGTAGCAGCCTAAGTAGGGAGGCCCAGACTTCCCTCTCCCCAGCCACTTGGAGCAGCTCCTCTGGGGGAATCCCAAGGCGTTCCCAGGCCAGCCGAGAAACATAGTCCCTCCAGCGTATCCTGGGTCTTCCTCTGGGTCTCCTCCCGGTGGGACATGCCCGGAACACCTCACCAGGGAGGCGTCCAGGAGGCATCCTAACCAGATGCCCGAGCCACCTCAACTGGCTCCTCTCGATGTGGAGAAGCAGCGGCTCTACTCCGAGTCCCTCCCGGATGACTGAGCTTCTCACCCTATCTCTAAGGGAGAGTCCAGACACCCTGCGGAGAAAACTCATTTCAGCCGCTTGTATCCGAGATCTTGTTCTTTCGGTCATAACCCAAAGCTCATGACCATAGATGAGGGTGGGAACGTAGATCGATCGGTAAATTGAGAGCTTTGCCTTTTGACTCAGCTCTCTCTTCACCACGACAGACCGGTACAGCGCCCGCTTCACTGCGGACGCTGCACCTATCCGCCTATCGATCTCACGCTCCAGTTTTCCCTCATTCGTGAACAAGATCCCGAGATACTTAAACTCCTCCACTTGGGTAAGGACCTCCTCCCCGACCCGGAGAGGGCACGCTACCCTTTTCCGGCTCAAGACCATGGCCTCGGATTTGGAGGAACTGATCCTCATCCCGGCCGCATCACATTCAGCTGCAAACCGCTCCAGCGAAAGCTGTAGATCACGAGCTGATGAAGCCAATAGGACCACATCATCTGCAAAAAACAGAGAAGCGATTCTAAGGCCACCAAAACGGATCCTCTCAACACCTTGGCTGCGCCTAGAAATTCTGTCCATAAAAGTTATAAACAGAATCGGTGACAAAGGGCAACCTTGGCGGAGTCCAACTCTCACCGGAAACGAGCCTGACTTACTGCCGGCAATGCGGACCAAGCTCTGACACCGGTCGTACAGGGACCTAACAGCCCATATCAATGGGCCTGGTACCCCATACTCCCGGAGTACCCGCCACAGAACCCCCCGAGGGACGCGGTCGAATGCCTTTTCCAAGTCTACAAAGCACATGTAAACTGGTTGGGCAAACTCCCACGCACCCTCCAGGACCCTGTTAAGTGTTTATATTTATTTATTTGGATATGTGTATTTTTCATCTTTTAAATTTAATTGGATGATTTCTGATCCTTTACATCTTTCTTCCCCAAGGAAAAGTAATAGAGCAAGATCATAGTAACAGCATTGAATGCATTCACATGTTATCTACATTCTAATCTGTATTTCTAAGTGGCCCACATAAAGCTATTTTCTTCTTGAGGCCTAATTGTACATGTGCCATGGCTTGGTTACAATAAGCCAATAAGAGAGAAGGTCATGAAGCACAAACTAGGATATGAAGACTCTTCACTGCATTGAGCCCATAATGTAACTGTTACTGTATTTGCCATTGTTAATGTTAATTCTGAACCTAATGTACATTTTTAATCTAGCTATTTTCATGTAACACAACCTTTTTTATTGATGTTTCAGATTATGATCACCTACGACAGTCACTGTAAGAAGTCACTGACATGCCAATCTGACATGGCTGGGATTGTGGAAAATTTGGCAAAGCAGAAGTTTGCCACAGCAGCCAATCTGATATCAAGACATAAAGAATTGATGGACCATTTACAAGCCAGTGTTTTGGAGAATGTGGAGGCTGACTGTGTGGCCCTCTGTAACAAGCCAAACAATTTCATGCTGTGGAGAGCAAGTGGTCTGGACCTGCAAACATTTTCCTTTCAAGCGTTGCATGATGACCTGAAGCGGCTGTCCCCTTTCTTGTTCAGCATCATCTCCAAAATTGCTAACAACTCTCTACCTCACATTTGTGCTGCAGCCTCGGTAGCCTTACGGGGAAGAGAACACCGTTTATCCGCCCTTGCATACTATGTATGCAAGGGCGGTGGTATGTATGCAAGGCATACATACCACCAAATACCAAACCGTCGGTAGTCGTCGAGTTCGTTAGCAGGAAGTTTAGAAACTATGTAATTAGTCAATCAAAGCTACTAAAGGAAACAAAAGTGTACATAAATGAACACCTAACAAAAAAAATGGAAAAATTGCAAAAGAAGCAAGGTGGCTAAAAAACCAACACAAAATAGCATCAACATGGACAAGAAATGGAAACATCTTTATCAAAACACATGAAGGAGCTAACCCTAAAATGATAAAAGAACTGAAGGATCTAGATGAGTTCAAGGGAGGACAAATTACAAATCAATGAAACAACTGAAATGAACAAATACATTAAAACATGACAACATACGAAGACTCAGAACCTAAAATATATAATGTTAATGATGTTATTGATGCTAACTTTTTTCCAGTAATAAAAGATAGCGAATACTACAATGAAGAGCAATTTAATGACATCAATATAACAAATGGAGTTCTCTCTATTATTCACTTTAACAGCAGAAGTATAAATGCAAATATATCCAAAATAACAGATTACTTAAAACAGTTAAACAGAACTTTTACAATAATAGCACTGTCAGAGACATGGCTCAATGATGATAACACAAGTAATATTCACATCGAAGGGTATGAATTATTTCACATGAACAGAAATAATAAAAGAGGTGGTGGTGTCGCTCTATATGTAATGAATGAAATAAAATGTAAATTAAATAATGAAATGTCAATAATAGTTGATAATATTATGGAAATGATAACAATAGAAATAATAAACAAAAATGATAAAAACATAATAATAAGTTGTGTATATAGATCACCAGGATCAAATATAGAAATATTCACTGATAAAATCTTGGAGCTATTGGAGAAGAGTTTTAATAAAAAAGTTTTTTTGTGTGGAGACTTTAACATTGATATGGGAAATAAAACAGATTCAAATAACATCAGTACATTTATAAATTCAATGTACAGTTTAAATATGTATCCGTTGATATCCAAGCCAACAAGAATTACAACTCATAGTGCCACAATAATTGATAATATTTTCACAAATATAACAAACGGAGAGGTGATAGGTGGTATTTTAACGACCGACTTAAGTGATCATTTACCAGTTTTCACAATCTATAAAAATGATCAAAGTATCACAGAAGCAGTTAAAACAAAGAAAAAGATCATAAACACATCAAAAAAAGTTTTGGAAAAATTAAAAGAGGATCTAGATAAACA
>JBBPBX010087462.1:0-14697 GCA_038048925.1 Garcialebias charrua
TGAAATTCTGCTGAGTAACGCTACCTGCCGACAGGTTATGGGCCCAGCTAGAGCCCAGGTGGAGCCCAGAAAGACTCCAGGAAGAGCTGGGAATAAACCCGGAAAAGCTCTGGACAACGACAACGAGCACGGATGAATCTTTGGAGATTGGAGTTGTAAGGACGAGCGTTTCTTTGGTGAGTGACTACTGAAATGCTAAACTGGCACCATGAGCAAACGCATCATCAAACCCTTCCAAGATGGCGCCCATAATCATGGCTGCGTATCCACCTCTCCTGTGGGTGTTTGGAATTTTTGTGTTTTGTTCGTTCTTCATTGGAGACATAAGTACACTGCTGGTTTATGATCGGAAGCAGCTTCTGGATTTACGTTTTGCTGCCGCGGATGTCGCTGATTCGGGCCAGTATGAACGTACCTCGGGAGGACCCCCTCTGCCCCCGTTGCTCGGAGACGAGTTGCCCGTTTACCTCCGCTGCTCTTCGCACCAGCCTGCACGGAGAAATCGATCGACTCGGAGGAAGAAACGCGGCTCTCGAGCTGGCCGGCTGGTGAAGCTCAGAGCCCGGCGTTCTGCCTCGCTGTCTTCAGCTGATGGTCTCGATTCTCATCGCCAGTCTCCCGCGTGCACGGACCAGGAAAACAACGGGGATCTGCGGCCGGAGCAGCTCTCTGTGGGCAGCGAGCCGCGGACGCGCGCTCCCCCACCAGCTGTTAGCACATCAGCTGCTAGCAGCTCATCAGCGGCTAGCTCGGATATCATCAAATTCTGTGTTGTCAACGCCCGATCTGTTTGCAACAAAACGTTCATCCTCAGGGATTACTTTGAAGATCACGACTTGGACTTTTTCTGCATCACAGAGTCGTGGATGTCGCCGGGTGAGTCCAGCGCGCTGACGGAAATAATACCACCAAACTGTTTGTTTTTTAACGACCCGCGACCATCAGGTCGTGGTGGTGGATTATTAACAATATTCAAATCAACTTTTGACTGTAAACAACTGTCCATTCCAGTCTCCTGCTCTAGCTTTGAGCTGACTGTGTTTGAACTAGGCCATTCACCTGTAACTTTGTGTGCTCTTGTCTACCGGCCGCCTCGCTCCAAGAACTTCATCAGCGAGTTTTCTGATTTCTTGGCTGAAATTACAGCCAAATATTCTCGGGTTGTCATTTCAGGCGACTTCAACTTGCACGTGTGTTGTCCTGAGAAGCCCATGGTTAAGGACTTTTTAGATTTATTGGACTCATTTAATTTAACTCAACACGTGAACTCTCCCACGCAGCAGCGTGGACATTTATTGGACCTTGTTTTAACATGTGATGTGACCGTTTCAAACCTTGAAATAGGAGACAATGTATTTTCGGATCATAGGCCAGTCAATTTTCAGTTCACCATCCCCCATGTAACCCCTAAAACATGCATTCCTGCACGTAAAGGCAGGAATGTTAACCATTTAACTGCCGCACGTTTCACTGAGGTTTACAACAATGACATGTTAATTCAGCCCCCGGGGTTCCTCTCCAGCACTGAGGAGCTGACAAACCAGTTTGACTCTGTTTGTTTAAAGGCTTTGGATCAAGTGGCGCCTATTAAACCGAGAAGACCAAAACTCAGGGCCGAACCGTGGCTGAATGACACGACCAGAGCTGCCAGGCAGCAATGCCGAAAGGTGGAGAGGAAATGGAAAAAAGACAGTCTGCAGGTCTCTTTTGAGATGGTAAAAGAGAGCTGGCGCCGATATCAGAAAGCAGTGAAAACTGCTAAATCACAATACTTCTCTGATATCATTGCTGCAAACTCTCGTAACCCTCGAGTTCTGTTCTCCACCCTAAACTCTGTTCTCCACCTCACTGAACAATCACCCATGGAAGCCTCGACTGAGCTGTGCGAGAACTTCCAACATTTCTTTTTAGATAAAATCGCAACCACCAGGGCTCTCATTTCTCCTCCATCTCACGATCCATCCATCCCACCTCAATCTGTTGCTGTGTTTGAACATTTTGAACCAGTCTCTCTGTCCTCTCTAGAGCAGGTCATGTGCAGCATGAAACCATCTGGCTCCCCCTTCGATGTGGTCCCCCCTCGGCTTCTAAAGGAGGTTTTTCACACTCTAGGTCCCTCCATTCTCTCGATTGTAAATAGCAGTCTATCCTCGGGTGTGGTGCCAAAATCATTAAAACATGCTGCTGTTCAACCCCTCCTGAAAAAACCAAACCTCGACCCGTCAGTATTATCCAATTTCAGGCCTGTCTCCAGACTCCCATTTGTTTCTAAACTTCTAGAGAAAATAGTTGAGTCCCAACTAAAGTGCTTCCTGGAGGATCACGCTATCCCCGAGCTATTCCAGTCTGGCTTCAAATCCCTCCACAGCACTGAGACTGCCCTACTGAAGGTTTTTAACGACATCTTTCTATCCACAGATACTGGTGACTCTGTGCTGCTTGTCCTATTGGACCTCACATCCGCTTTCGACACCATCGACCATGAGATCCTCATTGCTAGGTTGGAGCAGTGGGTGGGCATCTCAGGATCAGCCCTAAACTGGTTCAGATCCTACCTCTCTGACAGGTCTTTTTGTGTGTCCATCAATGATTTTACTTCTGCAGTGGCGGCTCTTAAATGGGGGGTTCCGCAGGGGTCCATCCTGGGTCCTCTCTTGTTCTCCTTATACCTGCTGCCACTCGGTGCTATTTTCCGGAAACACAATATACCCTTCCACTTCTACGCTGATGACTGTCAAATCTACTTCCCCCTAAGACAAAATGGTACAGGCTCTATTCAACCTCTGCTCGACTGCCTGGCTGACATCAGGGACTGGATGGCTTTAAATTTCTTAAGCTTCAATGATAAGAAGTCTGAAGCCATATTGTTCCTTCCCAATGACACAACCTCAAACCACTGCATTGACCTGTCTGCTCTACCCCTGTCCGAAAAACAAAAAGTCACAAATCTGGGAGTGATAATGGATCCTTCCATGAAACTCAACAGTCATGTAAACATGATTGTCAAATCCTGTTTTTTCCAGCTGAGGCGTCTGTCTAAGCTGAAGCCCATATTATCCAAAAACAACCTGGAGACAGTGATTCACGCATTCATTACATCTAGGCTTGATTACTGCAATTCACTTCTGTTTGGCGTCAGTCAAGCCACCATTGCACGATTACAACTGGTTCAGAACGCAGCTGCCCGATTTTTAACCAGCACACGCAAAAGAGAGCACATTACACCAGTCTTGGCCTCCCTTCACTGGCTACCGGTTCATCTTCGAATCCAATTCAAAATTCTCATGTATGTCTACAAATCGCTGAACAGTCTCGCCCCCGCCTATCTCTCGGATCTGATACACCCATATGTCCCTCCACGTGCTTTGAGGTCAGAGGATCAGGTACTCTTAATAGTTCCAGAAACTCGCCTTAAGCGCAGGGGTGACAGGGCGTTCTCTGTAGCAGGCCCAAGACTCTGGAACGAGTTACCGCTGCTCATCAAACAGGCCCCCTCCCTCTCGGTTTTCAAATCCCGGTTAAAAACTCACTACTACTCCATCGCTTTCAATGCCAGCTGATTTGTATTGGATCGTTTTATTTATGATCTGCAATGTTTTTATGTAAATATATCAATCGTGCATCCCTAGTTTCATGTCACTTTTAAGAACACTGTAGAAAAAGTTACCGTTCCCATTTTTTATTCATTGTTTGCCAGATTAAAGCCCCGCCCTATCTACCAAAGAAGAGGTGGGATTTGGACTAAAGCTAAGTTCTTGGATGTGCTGCTCTAATCGGTTACCCTTTGGCTTTTCTTGTCCTTTTCCGCTTGCGTTATGTTTGATTTGAGACAAGAAGACCTCTGCCAGGACTGGGTGCATGGCAACAACACATGTGGCTACAGCAGAGGGAGGTGGGGCAAGGGTGAAGAGCAGAGTGATTGTCCTGGTTGTTGGCACGGTTTAGATAGTTAGCCATGCACTAAGCCTGTGTGAGTGTTTGTGTGTTTCTCTCAGCACTCCCTGCAGACTCACAACTTCTCCTCTGACCATCTGTGTTAGCACTACAGTCTTTTAAAAGTTGGACACACTCAAGTGTGAGAGAACGCACACAATACAATAACACATGCCCGCATTCATTCAAAGGGATTTTCCTACCCCACAAGAGAACACCACCTGCACTTAATGGCAGCACCACACAGCGTTCCTATTTGTGGAATAAAGTCCAACAGGGCAACCGTTGTGTTTCTTAGCGACCTTAGAAAACACAAAAATGGTTACAATTCAAATCAGTTTTACAGATTCTGAGCTAAAACGTGGTGCGGTAGTAGTCGAGTCCTCCTCAACTCTTTCCCTGAACACTATCACAAATCGTGAGATCTCACACGAGATTGTGCACAACATAATTTGCAAGGTTCAACCCCTCCACAGTTTAAGATGATTTTAGTTTGTATCTGTAGCATGAAAGGTTGCCAGCAAGGCATACTAGGCCTTTATTTTGTTTCTCGTATCGATTAGTTCTTTTCCAAATATCCAACGTAGTCAAGAAGGTTGTCATCCATCAAACCACGAACAAGCTAAATGGACTGGTTGTGCAATTAAAATGAGAGACCGTTTCTTGTAGAGGCGGTATAAATAAATATCCTATTGTTTTATGTCCAAAACAGTCAGCAATTAATATAAAATATTGCTTCATCCCTGTGTTTCTTATGGGGAAATAAAGTAGCTCAGGTTATCAGGAAAACACCCGCCCACACACTCAGCCACAAGCAATCCCAGCCAGACTGCAGATTCTCTCTTAAGGTGGTGAAAACACAAACAGGTGCAGGTGCGCTGGGACGTGGGTGGCGTTGGGAAATGAATGCACGCAGCAGCTTTAAGAAATGCGTCGATATGCAAATAGTTAGATCCGTCTGTAAAAGCTCCACAGTGAGCTTTAGACCTGCCGTGAGGTTGTGAGCCCTCCTTAAAGAGAAACCCACAACTGCAAGAAGAAGAACTAAAAAAAGAGAGTGAGCGCGAGGTGAGCAGGATTTGTTGTGCAAAGCTGTCACATTCTTGGCAGCATCTTGATAGTTCATTGCCAGAGAAGGGTGGGAAAAAAGGAAAGAGAGAAAGAGAGGAGAAAGTGGAAGCAAACTGTTCTTTTTATTTTTTTAGCTCACATCTGTTGTTTATATTATTTGTACACGTATAGCAAAATGTAGGGATGAAGACAAACTGAGCATGCCTTGAAAAGGCCGAGCTTTTCTCATGAAAAGCACAAATTTTAGAGGAAAATAGTGCAAGGTATCACACTCTGCTCACATTACGAGTTAGGGATGACTCTCAGCTACTGTCACATCAAAGTTTAGCTCAATATCTGTAAAAAAAAAAAAAAAAAAAGTTTTTTTTTTTTTCATTTAACCTTTATTTATCCAGGTAGTCTCAGTGAGTCCCAAGGACTCATTTTCAAGGGACCTGTTTTAGACGGATGACATATAAATACAGACAACAACATACAACTAAAAGCAATCTAAACAAATAGTGTTATAAAAACACTGTTAGCAGCCTGGTCCTGTTAGCAGTGTGGTCCTGCTAGCAGTGTGGTCTTGTTAGCAGTGTGGTCCTGTTAGCAGTGTGGTCTTGTTAGCAGTGCGGTCCTGTTAGCAGCATGGTCCTGCTAGCAGTGTGGTCTTGTTAGCAGTGTGGTCCTGTTAGCAGTGTGGTCCTGTTAGCAGTGTGGTCTTGTTAGCAGTGCGGTCCTGTTAGCAACATGGTCCTGTTAGCAGTGTGGTCCTGTTAGCAGTGTGGTCTTGTTAGCAGTGCGGTCCTGTTAGCAGCATGGTCCTGCTAGCAGTGTGGTCTTGTTAGCAGTGTGGTCTTGTTAGCAGTGTGGTCCTGTTAGCAGTGTGGTCTTGTTAGCAGTGCGGTCCTGTTAGCAACATGGTCCTGTTAGCAGTGTGGTCCTGTTAGCAGCATGGTCCTGTTAGCAGCATGGTCTTATTAGCAGTGTGGTCCTATTAGAAGTGTAGTCCTGTTAGCAGAGTGGTCCTGTTAGCAGTGTGGTCCTGTTAGCAGCATGGTCTTGTTAGCAGTGTAGTCCTGTTAGCAGTGTAGTCCTGTTAGCAGAGTAGTCCTGTTAGCAGCCTGGTCCTGTTAGCAGTGTGGTCCTGTTAGCAGTGTGGTCCTGTTAGCAGTGTGGTCCTGTTAGCAGTGTGGTCCTGTTAGCAGTGTGGTCTTGTTAGCAGTGTGGTCCTGTTAGCAGTGTGGTCTTGTTAGCAGTGCGGTCCTGTTAGCAACATGGTCCTGTTAGCAACATGGTCCTGTTAGCAGTGTGGTCCTGTTAGCAGCATGGTCTTATTAGCAGTGTGGTCCTGTTAGCAGTGTAGTCCTGTTAGCAGAGTGGTCCTGTTAGCAGTGTGGTCCTGTTAACAGCATGGTCTTGTTAGCAGTGTAGTCCTGTTAGCAGTGTAGTCCTGTTATCAGAGTGGTCCTTAGCAGTGTGGTCCTGTTAGCAGCGTGGTCCTGTTAGGAGTGTGGTCCTGTTACAGCATGGTCCTGTTAGCAGTGCGGTCCATTAACAATGCAGTCTTGTTAGCAGTATGGTCCTGCTAGTTAGCAGGACTGTCCCATCAGCAGCATGGTAGTGCAAGCTGTGTGGTCTGCTAGCAACATGGTCCTGTTAGCAGTATGGTCCTGTTAGTAGATTGGTTCTGTTAGCAGTGTGGTCCTGTTGGCAGCATGGTCCTGTTAGCAGTGCGGTCCTGTTAGCAGCATGGTCCTGTTAGTAGATTGGTTCTGTTAGCAGTGTGGTCCTGTTGGCAGCATGGTCCTGTTAGCAGTGTGGTCCTGTTAGCAGCATGGTCCTGTTAGTAGAGTGGTTCTGTTAGCAGAGTGGTCCTGTTAGCAGCATGGTCCTGTTAGTAGAGTGGTTCTGTTAGCAGTGTGGTCCTGTTAGCAGCATGGTCCTGTTAGCAGTGCGGTCCTGTTAGCAATTTGGTCCTGTTAGCAGAGTGGTCCTGTTAGCGGTGCAGTCCTGTTAGCAGTGTAGTTCTGTTAGCAGTGCGGTCCTGTTACAGCATGGTCCTGTTAGCAGTGCGGTCCATTAGCAGTGCAGTCCTGTTAGCAGCATGGTCCTTTTAGTTAGCAGTACTGTCCCATCAGCAGCATGGTAGTGTTAGCTGTGTGGTCTGCTAGCAACATGGTCCTGTCACCAGTGTAGTTCTGTTAGCAGTGTGGTCTTGTTTGCAGCATTGTACTACTAGCAGTGTGGTCTGCTAGCAACATGGTCCTGGTAGCAGTATGGTCCCGTTAGCAGCATGATGATAATAACGACAGTGGCAATGGACTACCCTCCAGAACAGGGTCCGGCAGACAATAAACATTAAAAGTTCGCTATGGAACCTAACTGTTCCATAGAGTTCGATCCGTGCAGGCAGATGGAGGATCTTGGAGACGGCTGTCAGGGGACGACCACCATGACAGGCTTGAGCCTGAGGTGGGAAAGTGTCCGGAAAGTGGGGTTCTGGTGAAACAAACCGAACTGCAGATGGGCCGCGTAGGTCTCAGCGAATTCATGATAGACCGGAGCAACTCTGAGAGCGCTGGGTCATATTGAACTGTCCTACTGGACCTGTGCACTGTGCCATCCTCCGCGGCCCGTCTCCCTTCCTCCCAGAAAATGGTGAAAAATCGCCATTTTTATGTTTCTGTGGTCAGTTTTAGTGTTTCAGATAGAAGTAAGTCAGGAACAGCGTTTTATCTCGCATTCCATTGTGAAAGATGACCAAATATAATCTGGCCCATAAGTGTTGAAGAAAGAAGTTTGGAAGCAAGATTTCTGTAACATTTAGATACTTTGACATCTCTGATTGTCCAGAGACACAAAAGGAGGCAGAATGTTTATTTAGCATTTACGAAAACCTGGAAATGCTTAGTGTAGAAATGTGATTGTGCAAACTGAATCCTAGGACAAGGAGAGGTTTTATAGTGAGGAGTTGTCATGTTGAGTGTTTAGGGGTTGCAGCAGGAAACTAGGGGCCGAGTTGAGTTGAGGTGATGGAGGACCAAGCGGATCCAGAACAGCTTTCAAGTAAATCAGGAGAACAGAAGAAGCCGCAAATCTGAAGGAAGAATCCAGTGAGCAGCTGTGGAGCAACATCTGAGTTAAACCTCAACAAGACCAACTGGAAACTGGAACTGCGGTCTGATGACAAAAAGAAAACAATTTATAAAGCTTGGCACAGTGTTTTACAGTCGAACGCTGCCAAAGTGTGTGGCCACAAACCAAAACAAAGCAGCTGAATGTTGCAGCTCTGTACACTTCTCACATTCCTCACACGATGGATTGATTTAGAAGTGAAAAGATTCTAAATATACTTCAAGAAAAGGAGCGCATTCAAAAATGGTTTTCTATATGTATAAGAGCTGGAGATGCTTTGTGTGGTAATGCTAAACTCACATACAGGTAGTCCTCAACTTACGACGGTCTCGAGTTACGATGTTTCGCGGTTACGATGCATCTCCCATTTAAAAAAATATATATATACTGGTATATATATTGAAATTTTATTTTGAAAAGCCGAGTTATGCAGTTTCTGGTTTTATGTATTAAACGTAGCTGCGGAAGAATTCTGCCCTGTACTCTAAAAAAGCTAAGTCTGGTCCTCTGGACATTCAAAAAACAAAACAAAACTGTACTGTGAACCCTGTTTTACGTCGTAAACGGAACGGAATACAGCAGATGGAACGAGCTGGACGGCGGTTTTACGTCGTAAACGCAATAGCGAATACAGAGAAGGTGCTGAGGGGCTTCACCACAGCATCCCAGTAGGAAATTAACTTTTTTCCCCCTTCATTATGGCTCCCAAATGTATGTTTTTTTTATAATTATGTAGGGTACTGAGTTGGGATAGGCTAAGTGCTTGGTAAAATACAGTATTGTATGTATAAGGTGCAGTATGTACGTATGTTCCGACTTACGTCGAAAATCGCTTTGCGACGCCACGTAGGAATGGATCTCCGTCGTAAGTCGAGGACTACCTGTACTTCCAAAAACATTAACTCAGCTCAACACAACTGTTGTGTTGCCTGTCACGATGACACTTAATAAGATTTGTACGTGTTTTCTGGCTCTGTTTGGGAAATAAAACATTAAGAGTATGAGACGTTGTGCTAAGAGAAGGGGTGGCAGTGTTTCCCATAGGTTACTTGCCTTGATGGGGCGCTCGTATCTTCTGTAGTTTTTGTCGGCATGGGGTGGACAGCTCAACATGAGGGAAATGGAGCGCTACCTCTGTAGCTTTTTATCTAGCGTGTCTGTATTAAGCGTTGCTAGCTTAATGTTATGTCAGTGCGAGGGGGTAGGACAGTTTGATAGTCAGGGCACAGTGGTTCTGTTGACGAGGTGGGGTGCCCTCCTTGTTCAATGGTAGGAGAAACACTGGATGAGATGTAATTTTGCGTCTCCGACCTCTCGACATCTTCAGTGCCGGGCATCCTGCTCTGGCATGGTGAGCCTTCAGCTGCGTCCATGAAGGACTAAAGCTCAGACCCTGAATGACCTTGCTGAGATGTGAAACTACTAAAACTGAGTCGTTAAAGCTGTAAAAAACTGAACCATTTCTAAAATTGTCCAGGATCAAAACACCAGCTTAAAGCTAAAAGAAGCAAAATGCTAGCTAGTAGCCAAAAGTAGGTAAACTAGCTAAAAGTAGCTAAAACCTTAAAGTTAGTTAAAAGAAACAATAGGCTATTTAAATCTACAAGTTGCCTAAGAAGACAAATGTAGAGCAAAACACTAGCTAAAAGCCAAAATTATCAAAGAGTACCTAAAAGTTTCAAAAGGCAAGTCAGAAGTAAAAACAACAAAAGGCTAGCTAAATGGCTATCCACCAGCTAATATTGCATAACAGTTGGGCGGCCGTGGCGTAGTGGTAATGGCAGTCGTCTCCCGGTCGGAAGGTTGGAGGTTCGAATCCCGGTTCCCCACACCATGTGTCGTTGTGTCCCTGGGCAAGACACTTAACCCCGAGTTGCTCCCGGTAGGACTGGAAAGCGCCTTGCATGGCAGTCTGCCGCTACCGGTGTATGAATGTGTGTATGAATGGGTGGATGGTTGGTATTGTAAAGCGCTTTGGGGTCCCTCATAGGGGGCTGGAAAGCGCTATATAAATAAGCTCCATTTACCATTTAGCTATAAGTTATAAAGCTAAAGGTGTAAAAAATTGCTAAAAGTAGCAATAAGCTATCCCAAAGCTAAACTTTGCACAAAAAAGTGGCTAAAAACTCAAAGTAGCCTAAGAAGCTTAAAAACAGAGGCAATACAGTATGCTGAAGGACGAGAAGAACGATGTTTTTAAAGATATTGTATATTTCAGTGTATTTCTGTGGGGAATCATTTTTTTATTAAGTTAAATATTTTGAAAAGTAAAATAGTTACAAACATTTGAAATCACAGCACCCATCTCCTGAACGTTTTGAAACATTAATGGCTAAAACAATGCAAATTATGCAGAAGTGACAGAGTTGCAAATACTCTTTAAAGTGCCATAGTTTGCTTGTTTACTTACTCTATATGAGGTGAACAAAGTATAACTAATAAACAGTCAAAATATAACTGTTGTAGAGATTTCAGTCTTACTGTTAAGAATTTTTTGGAAAAAAAAAAATTTTTTTTTGTTAAAAAAAAAATCATATGAGAGGATGTGAGAGGATGGCTGTAAGGTGTGAAGGGAGGCCATCTATAAACGGAAGAAAAAAAAAAGAATTTTTTGAAAATGTTAATTATTCAGGAGTATTTTTTCCCCCACTGTTGTAGATATATAAATGTGAAATTTCTAAATGTTTCCTCTTCCAGACATTTAACCTGAACCTTAACACGTGGCAACATTTGTGGCTGTGCAAACTCAACACCACAATGTCACTTTTTGAAAACTGGCTGCACATATACAGTAGTTGGTTTGTTTTGACTTATTAGCACATGTCAGTGACTCTCGGGCAGTAATTTTGCAAGCAAAGAGAGCAAAACATAACATGAAACATGATATATACACCACTGAACTTCTTTTGACCCTGGAACACTTTCCTTTTCCCACCACATGCATCCAGCTCAGCTCTGCCTTGTCTCATTAATCAACCACTAACTGCTCAGGTCAACTTAAGGAGTTGGGGTCACTGACCTCTTGTCTGCTGCCGTGGTGTGACTTCCAACAATAGTTGTCCCCACAAGCTCAGCTTTCTCAGACAGGGCATGCACGCCAGACTGTCAGTGAACTCTGTTCTGTCTGTCCCTCTTTGTGCAAAGAAAAATAAAGCTTTAAAATGCAGCTTCTTGTCCTTGATTATTTTTGTTAGTCAGATTTCTGCTGAACCAGGAGCCTCATGTAGGTAAAAACACTGTGTACACCCCCTTCAACGCAAAACCTAAGATGAAAGAGCATGCATTTAAAGACCGAGAAGATTTCCTAGCTTAATATGACAACTGGCTTATCAGTCACTTTAGGTTCCTATGGGCAATCTGATGGAACTGGACTTGGAATACTCATATCTGTACAGTGCTTGACCACATTGGAGATCCTGGTACCAATTTAAGAGGGAGCTAGCAGACTGATAAGAAGTGTCTCAGTTGACCCTGAGTCGAGCCATGCTAGCTGCGTGGGACAGAGTTATCCAGATGTCTGCCATGTAGGATGTGCAACTGTAACTAACAATCATTGCAACGAGGTGGCCTGGTTCAACGCACAATTCATTCATTGTGAGAAACTGCACAATTGGGAACAGACTGCAAGCTGACACAGTGCAGCTTCTTGGAAAGTCCATCTATCCAGCCATTATCTTTTACCCCCTTCTTCCTTTTCGGGTCATGGTGGTCGCTGGCGCCCATAAGTCAATTTATTTAAACATTCTAATATTAACTCCTCAATGGGAATCAAGCCTTGCACCCCCAAACATCATCCCATCGTCATGGCTTCATTAGTAGCCAGTGGTAATGAGTGAGTTACTTCATTTTTTGTTATTTGCTGGTTATGCTACAGTTCTGGAGCATTCCACCAAGCTCGGGTGCCTCCATGTTTGCTGTAGTTAGGAAATGCCTCAGCCTTACCAATGGTGCACTTGACAGCATCGACACCTCACTGTCACACCTCTTGTGCTCGGCACTTATGTAAGAGGACATGTCAAACACAATGTTTTACGCTCCACTGCCTCGTTTAGGAGTGTCCCCACTTCACATTCCATAAATTTACTCTTCTTTCCATGTGTAGACTTGACTTTTGACAGAGCAGAGAAGAGAATCGTTCATTTGCATGTATTTGTGTATTTAGAGAGGCATTTCTTGTGCACTCCATTCCTCGTTGATTGGGATGTACCAAGAAACTGTGCAGATGCAGATCATCATACTTCTGGATATTGATGCGTACACCTTTTTCTCGAATAAATCATAAACCATGAGTCAGTAGGAAATGCACACAAGTCTTTGTACATGAGGCCTCAGGATCCCTTGAGATTTGCATTCGGACTGCTGCATCTTTGGGAAAGGAGACGTCTTTAATAAATTCGGCACAAATATGTATTTCCTGTGACGTTTATCTAAAAATGTACATTCCTGCCAACAAGCACGATCATGGCTAAACTTGCCTTCCGACAGATTGTGTTGCTCTCCGACTCGCTCTGAAAGGGGGCTTTGTTTTGTCTTCATTTCCAACTCTGACCTAGATCTTTCTTTCTCACTTTCATCAACTTCACTGCCCTCTTCTAGAGATTGTATACATAATCTAAAACCAGTTTCACCACACTGTGTCTTTTCTCCTTTATATCTGGTCAACATGTATTTCCATGTCCTGGTCCTGGGTAGAGAGAGGATATTAAAGTTAGTAGAACTTCCTCGAATGGAGTGAGAGTAAACATCGCTGGAGTGGCTGAGAAAAAAAGAGAGGAACTGTGTGGTTGTTGTTTAGCAGCAGATAAGATGTTTTACTGAGATTTGTCACACTGTTGTGCTTTTTTTCTGTCGGTATCTTGAAGGAGATTTACACTATTTCTTCTAATCAGTAAATCTTATCACAGTTGGCCAAATCAGCCAGGTGGACAAAAAAAAACATAATCAGCCTCTAAGCTTTAAATCTATGAAGTTTTTCTCCATTTTTTTTTTTTTGGTTAATTGTTTTGGTTTAAAGTTGAGTATTATCCAAGTTTAGTTGTCGTCGGGGGTATGTGTGAGATTGAAGCACTGTGGATTTTTAGCTAGCGTGTCTGTATTGCGTGCTGTTAGCTTAGTGCTACGTCAGTGCCAGCAGTTGTTGACCGGGGGTGGGGTTAGTTGTGGGTGAAGAACAATTTCGGTAGGCGGGGCGCCCTCCTTGGAAAACGGTAGGGGAAACACTGCATTGGGGTTCATACGGCAGAGGTTTGATGGGTAATTGGGCATTTCTTTGAAATAATGACAGAAAGTCATGCTTGAGTGAGAAGTGATTCATGTACGGTAATAACAAATGTAACAATATACAGCGATGCCTGGCCTGAATCACTAATAAAGAAGCTAGAATCATATCTGCGTGAAATATTTTCAGGTTGTTTGGTCTTTTTTTATTGGTTAGTAGTGTAAAGTATCGTTTAATTGTCAAATGTCATTTCCTCGCCCCTCTTGCGTAGCCCTACTTCTGCATTTTATACCAAGAATTGGGGTGTTCTGTTCCATTTTGTAATGTAGGAGTAGTGATAAATCAGAAAGACTTTTAAATAAACAAACTGTTATGAGTGTTATGCTAGCAAAACGACTATCAAGTTGTTTTTCTTATACGTTCGTCGAAAGGTGAACGTGTTATATAGTCTGTCTGTACATCCATAGGTATCTTGGTATGTTCCCCCATAACTTCTGATCAGCTCAAGATAATTTAACAAACCTTCGTACACATTTGCATCATTACTAGACTGAGTGTTGCATACTCTTTTTATCACTCCAGCTCCTAGGTCAAAAATCAAGGTCAAAGTTTTGGAAAGTTCTTTGCTTGTCTGGACCACAACTCCTGATCTGCTAAAGATAATTCGACAAAACTTAATACAAATTCATACCACCACTAGGCGGTGTGTTTTATAGGCCTGTCACAATAACACATTTTGCTGGGTGATTAATTGTCCCAGAAATTATTGAGATAAACGATAATATTGTTTGAACTTTGACAATAATTAGTAATTATTGTCAAATTTAAGAAGAAATCTTTAATTTGCTTTGCATGTAGTAACTTTTCTTGACTACTGGATGGTAGTATATGACTGTTTGAACTGAAGGATGGATAATGAGGGAGCGAGCAGCGTGTCACTTAAAGAAAAATGGGAGGGAGGCCCCTTGACGTGACATGGGCTGTCTCTCTTTGGTTCTCAAAATGGCGGATGCTCGGTGTGGTTTGAGCTCTTTTAGCATAGCATTTTTCACACAAAGCTTTTAATTAAAAAAAATCAGTAAACAAGTTCTCAGCTTCTTTTTGCAGAGAAAAACATCTTTTTACACAAAGGCACGAGTTTCAACCGTGAATTTTGGAGCTTCAACAAGACAAAGGTTTTTCCCCTGAGGTCGGCCTGTTAGCTTAGCTCGTAGCTTCGCTTCTCAGGTTAGCTGCTCTTAACAATCCAAAAACTTGATTTTGGACGGTTGAAATGGATTTTAACGAGAAAAGGAGGGGTCAGTGAAGAGCACCGGCATTGAGCATTTTGTCATCCAGTGTCTTCAGTAGAAAGAGAG
>JBBPBX010087464.1:4299-14696 GCA_038048925.1 Garcialebias charrua
CCACACGCACACACACACACATTACAATGCCTCTGACACCAGTCAGACAGTAGTGCAATAATGTAAACTGTCTTACTGAAAAAAGTTTCAGACCTTCTTTGACAGCTATGCAGAGAAGTTTGTGTCTTGATCAAAGTGCAGCTGTAGTCCAGATGTTCTTCTATTGGTGCCCTTTAGAAAAGACTACTTTTAATTCTGTTTATTTTCTTCAACTTCAACTTTTTTGTATAAAATGTTAAAATAAATGTTGAGTTTGTCTGTGATGGTAATCTAACTGAGATGTAAAAGCCCTTGAAGCCAGGGTGGGGGTGTTTCAGCCAGGGCACCAAACAGGCTAGGACCGGCCCTGATCCCATCATTTTGTTGTAAAACTACATTTTGAGGGATGCCCCAATACAGAGGCTGTTATTGACCAAAATAGGCTTTAATCCAGGAAAACTTATCTTATTTGATTTGATGTTTTATTAAAAGCTCCCCTCGAGTGACTCGACCAACATTTAGACATTTTTTAAACTAAAAAAATGAGGCATTTTGTGCTCAAATGGGTCAAATAACTTTATTTTAATGCCAAATATTTCAGAATCCTTGTCTCCCTGAACTCCTGTAAACAACTTTATCCTCGCACACGGTGGAAGACATTGTTTTCTTTCGTCTTTCTGTTTTAGCTTCTTTTTCAGCTTTCAGACAAATTATTCAGCAACAAACATTAAATCAGTAGTTTCACTTTTTTGGGGGTCTTTTTCCTCATGATCTACACACCTGAGGTCACTTTGAGTCTCTGATGAACGTCACCTGCATGGTTTTGGTGTGCAGGAAGAAAGCCCAGTTGGGATTCAAACCCCAGACCTTCTCACTGTGAGTGGTCTGTGCAGATGCTGCAGCCTTCACACAGACCTGAGTGCTGATGGGTGGGACCAGCTGGCTCGCAGCCCTGTCAGGTTCTGGCTGTTTGCATAATGTTGAGAACCGAGCAGGTTGGACACTTTTTATCAGTCTTTAAAAACAGACAGCAGCTGTGGACGTCTCAGAGCCGAAGGTTCCTCTGAAGGTGAGACGCTCCCACACCAGCTGCTTTCATTTTATATTCTCTTTGTGAATTATAATTTGGTGCGAATTCAGCAAATCATAAATCAAAACATTCAGCTCTTTCAGGACAATCCTGCTATGACTTTTGGTATTGGTGCAACTTTGGCTTTTTGAAATATTTAGCCTTTTCTGACTTTTTCCCTCACACAAAATGAATTGAGCTCATTTTACATCCTTCAAATCTTTAGATCTGTTTCATGTTTTGTCCTGCTTCAGCTTCTTTCAGCTTCCTTGTGCAAATTTAAACATATTTTCAGCTACTTCTAGATACTTTCAGCTGTTTTTCAGCTGTTTTTTTGCTCCTTCCAGATTTTTTATGCTAACTACAACAGTTTTGTGCTTCTAACATACAGTATTTCTGCTAATTTCAGCTTGTTATGCTCCTTTCAGCTCATTCCTGCAAGTTTCAGCTTATTCTGCTATTTCTGCTACTATTTAGCTGTTTTTACGCTAAATTAAAATTTTAAGATAATTCTGCATTTTTTGCAATTATTTCAGCTTTGTTCAGCCTAATACATCAAAATTGTGCTCTCTCCATTTCCTTCTGGTAATTTTAAACTTCTTTTTGAGGTTTTAGTTACTCTTCAGCTGTTTTTGTTGTTGTTGTTGTTGTTTTGCCAATTTCAGCTTTTTTCAGAAAATTTCCACTTTTTGGACTCACTTCTGCTTCTTTCTGCTTTCTTCTGCCACTTTTGTGTTGTTCTATCTTTTCAGATAGCTTTAGCACTTGTTAGCTAATTTCAGCTGTTTTCAGATCAGTTCAAGTTTTTCATGGTAATTCCTGGTACTTTCAGTCGATAAGTGAAGTGTTATGTTGTGTCATCATTGTCTGTTCCCATACAATGATGAAATAATTAGTTCTCTGCAGTTAACCCATCACTGAGAAACACCCAGGTGGAGCAGTGGGCAGCTATTGAGCACCTGGGGAGCAGTTAGGGATTGGGTGTCTTGCTCAGAGACACCACCACATGTGGCTGGGACTCGAGCCGTGACTTTCTGGTCCCATGTCGGCTGCTCTACCTCTACACCATCTCGACCACCAAACACCATGTCGACCCCATCCTAATTACTGTATGCCTAATTAACGTGATAATTTCAGCTTGTTATGCTCCTTTCAGCAATTTCTACTCTTTCAGCTATTATTTAGCTGTTTTATGCTCATTTTGAAATGTTCAGCCAGTTCCACACGTTTTAGCTCATTTCAGCTCTTTCCACTTCCTTCTGGTAGTTTAAACTTCTTTCTGCCTTTTCAGCTACTTTTCAGCTATTTTTTGATCATTTCAGCCCCCCCTTTTTTTCTTTTTGCTAATTTACTACTTTTGTGCCCATTTCTGCACATAATTCTGCAAATATGTGTTATTTCTGCTTTCTTCTGCTAATTTAGGGTTGTTCTTCCATTTCAGCATGGTATTTTAGTATGTTTTTAGGTAATTTCAGCTGTTTTTTCAGCAATAAACTTTCACACTGCATTTTCACAGAAAATACAATTTCTCTAGTTTGCAAGTTTACATGAACTTGTACTTTTTTTCATTTACCCTTTGTTTATACAGGTAGTCTCATTGAGTCACGAGAACTCATTTTTAAGAGAGACCAGTTCAGGGAGCAGATGGTGGGGGTTGAGGGCCTTGCTCAGGGGCACAGAGTGGGGTGAATGAGGGTGGAGGCAGGTGTGGGTGCTTTACCTATTCCACCCACATTTTGATGTTGACAGTACTGGGAGTTGAACCTGCCACTTTCCGGTCACAGGTCCATTTTCTCTAACCTCTGCGACACCACTCCCCCAAATGAATGAAACTGTTCAAAACAATATGTTTCAGGTTTGACCAGAACAGCTAGAACTGCATCATTTCTCCGCATCAGATGAATTTGATTAAAATCTAATAAAAGGCAGATCTGCAGTCCTTCAAGGAGAACGAGGATTTTCATTTAAGATTGAGTCAATGTATCATCATGCTGAATTTGTTGTCAGAGATCAAGTTCTTTAAGTCAAAAAGCTCCAGTCTAAGTGAAGTAGTGGTGTTAACTTAAAGGGCTAGTCTGATCATTTTAAATTGTGGTTCTGTTCAGTAGTTCTCCATAGTCTGTGCTTTCTCAGAAAACACAGTTTGGGGAAAAGGGCTGAAGTTTTAGTGTTCTTTGTTTCTCAGGATCATAAAACAACGGTTTCTCCAAAATGACATCACTGTGAAAGAACACCAGACCAGCTGATATTAACCCTGCATCTGTTGGACACTGCTTGTTCAGATGTTTAGCTGTTTTCTCAGACCAACAACATCTGTGCTGCTGTGCAAATGTCTAAGTCCAACCAGTTCTCCAGCACTCGAGGGAACGTTTGGACCGACTGAGCTGATCAGGCGTTGGTGGGCAACAAAATGAAGTGCACGGCCTGGAAGACGGTTTTATAAGTTGGCCCACAAACAAAGGGTGTGATTTTAAAAAGTGTCCGTTCAGATGCAGCTGTATGTCCGTTTGATAATACTCTCAGAGTTCAGAGGGCAACAGGAAGTCCACCTAACATCTGGTCATTTTCAGGCATGTTTGAGTTAGCAGACAGCCACGGCTCAGCCTGAACACAGTTTCTGCTCGATGCACAAACATTTCCACGATACAGACGTTGTTCAGGTTAGAAAACCGCAACAAACTACGTTGACGGTGTGAAGCAGAACTGTGGAAGTTTAATGTTCAGAACAGCACAGCAGCTATTTCTGAGAACGCTGAGAAACTCTAAACAAAAGGCTCTCGCTAAAAACTAACCAAAGGGTGAAGACGTCTGCCTCTTCATCCTCTGTGCTCTCTGACTGATGCTATGGCAGGTAACATACTTACTATTAATAAGTATTAGACAAAAGATCACTTGATAAATGACCAGACTGTCCCTTTAAAGTCCACGTCAAGTTGTAGGTATAGGTCCCTCCTGCCTGCTCCTGCTTTAACTTCAGTGTATTGTTTCTTGTCCTCAGCTCTGGTGACATCATCATGATCTCCAGCTTCTCCGTCCTGATGCTGGTCCTGTCCAGTCTCCATGTGGTCCAGTCTCAGTTCAGGCTGTTCAACCTGCAGGCCAGCGATCTGCCCTCAGACCTGCTCGGGACCACTGACGGCTACGTGAAGGTGTTCTGTGGTGCGGCCAGTCTGGGGAAGACTTCGGTCCGTAGGGACACGGTGGATCCCTGGTGGGAGGAGGAGTTCTCCCACTTCCTGGCTCAGGAGAACGACGTCCTGAGACTGGAGGTCTACGACAGCGACCTGTTCTTCGATGACCTGCTGGGGGTCTGCCAGCGTCAGATCAAGTTGGGGAGCCACGAGCACGACTGTTTTCTGGAAAAAGGAGGCACCCTGCACTATTCATACACGCTCGGCCAAGACACTCAGTAGGTTTGTGGACGAGTGTCATGAGGCCCCCTGGACCCCGTGCCCGACGGACCGTGGTTCTGACAGAATCCAGTTCCATGTTGATGGTTTAGCAGTTAAAACCAAACTTAATGAATTGTCATGTGGTTTCTTTGTTTCTGTTGCCTCTCTCACCACTGTCAGGACAAAATAAATCAATTGTGCAACCAGACTGACTTCTTTTGTTCAGCTTCAGTTTCCATCTGTCCAGCACACACCCCAACATTTGGAACACAATAAACAAATATTTAGACCAGTGCATCACTTCATCCACCTCTACTAAAAGCCCAGTTCCAGCTGAAGGAAGCCCACAGCATTGTGCTCCCACCACCGTGCTTCACAGTGGAGACGGTGGTCCATTCTTGTTTCTGCACCAAACAGGACCTTCAGACTGGAGCTCAGGGGTGTCCAAATACTTTAATTTGTGTGCCATATCTATCCAGATGAAAGGACTCTTTGACCACAAATATGTGAATTTTATTCTGAACACAAATGTAATAATATATGAGGTGATCAGTTTTACTGATTTACCTACAGTCTAGATGTAAATTTGAGCAGGGTTTAGACTGACACAAATTATCATCAATAATTCACGGGTTCTCACTTTTTTAGATTAAATTATAAATCTGTGACTAGGTGATGAGATGTAAAAGACAGGAAACGTTAATTTATGTTGGTTCAGCAGAACTGAATCATTTAATTAACAAATCATTAAATTACATCACAACATATGTACATGGATTGATCGATCAGATTTTCCTATAATTTAATTCAGCGGATGAAATCACGCGTCCGTAACTTCTAGGCACAACAGAACAAAGTTATGGGTCTTAGTATAACTTATCTCTGCAGGCATTTTAGCTTAAGTTTGTTACTGGCTAGAATAAAAAGAAAGTTTAGGAGGAAGAATGGAAGGAAAGATGGAGGGAGTGAGGAGAGATAATATCTTGATGTATCACTACATGAACAATATTTTGGAGAAAGGACACAAGTATACTAATTTTAGTGGAGAAAGAGTTTCAAATTGTTTTGGATCCAAAACATTAAAAGCCTCATAAACACTAAGCTTATAGTTTTAATTAAAAATGATTTGATTGATTTGATTTGTTGGTGTTTGTTGTTTTCTTGTGTTTGGAAAATTCATTTAAGTCTGTTCTCAGCAACAAAAGCGTAATTTGAGTAGGTGTCCTTTTAAAACTGGTCATGGCCCATATCAGAACAACCATCAACATCAGCAAGGACCCTCACCACTACGTATACTGCGAGAATCAATCAACAAAGGACGTCATCTCCTCTGTGGTCCACACAGTGCACCAACCAGGAGTAGATTCCTATGTTCGTATGCTCGTTGTGGACTTTATATCTGCCTTCAACACCATGATCCCCCAAACCCTGATGGACAAACTATTCACACTAGGACAATGCCCCTCCATTTGTAACTGGGTCCTATACTTCTTAACAAACAGACCACAGTCAGTGAGGATCGACAATCAATCAATCAATCAATCAATCAATCAATCCATTTTATTTATAAAGCACCGTTCATACTAAAAGCAGCTCAAAGTGCTGTACAGAATTACAAAACAATAAACTCACAAAATTAAAGCAAACAACACACACAAAATAAATTAATTCATCCATCCATCCATTTTCTTCCGCTTATCCGGGGTCGGGTCGCGGGGGTAGCAGCCTAAGTAGGGAGGCCCAGACTTCCCTCTCCCCAGCCACTTGGAGCAGCTCCTCTGGGGGAATCCCAAGGCGTTCCCAGGCCAGCCGAGAAACATAGTCCCTCCAGCGTGTCCTGGGTCTTCCTCTGGGTCTCCTCCCGGTGGGACATGCCCGGAACACCTCACCAGGGAGGCGTCCAGGAGGCATCCTAACCAGATGCCCGAGCCACCTCAACTGGCTCCTCTCGATGTGGAGAAGCAGCGGCTCTACTCCGAGTCCCTCCCGGATGACTGAGCTTCTCACCCTATCTCTAAGGGAGAGTCCAGACACCCTGCGGAGAAAACTCATTTCAGCCGCTTGTATCCGAGATCTCGTTCTTTCGGTCACAACCCAAAGCTCATGACCATAGATGAGGGTGGGAACGTAGATCGATCGGTAAATTGAGAGCTTTGCCTTTCGACTCAGCCTTCTTCCTCAGACCAACCTCCCTCCACCCCCCCCCGTCTGATTGATAATGAGCCCGCATTTACAGTCAGATGTCTGCTGGACGTGAGACACAGGGGTCGAGGAGTCCAGTATTTAGTGGACTGGGAGGGCTACGGTCCCGAGGAACGTTCCTGGGTCCCTCGAGCTCAGATCTTGGACCCCGGACTTATCACCTCTTTTTTCAGAGCCCACCCTGAAAAAAGACTTAAATCGTCAAGGGCCGATTCTTGTGGGGGGGCACTGTGGGATTCCTGGGTTTTTCTATTGACACCTCTCCAGTGCTGGGACATCTTCTGCCATTGGACCTGCCATGGCTTGGCTCATCAGGTCCTCTCCAGGGCCCCTCTCTCACCACTGGATCTCGCTCCTGTGGATTCACGGTGTCCCATCACCATCTACTTTGTCCACCTCTCTGTCTGGGTCAACCTGCTCCTCTCTCCACCGGTCATCACTCCTCTGAATTATCCTCACACCCAGGATCCTACTGTCTACTCCTCTTCAACCATCTCCTTCAACAAACAACAAAGTAAGAATCAACTCTTGCTCTACTAATCAAATCATCAATCTGTCAAAAGAGGATATATATACTCACCATCTCCCCTTCTTCCTTTTCCAGCTGCTTACTCTACTTTGGGTATTTACTTCTTTAAAAAACAGTCCTAGGGCCAAAGAAATGCACCCAGTGGTATATTTACTCTAAGTAGATTTATTTTTCAGTGATATAAATGTCTCGTTTTCAAATCCTCGCGCTTGTGACGTCACAAGCGCCAGGACAACCCACCCCAACCTGAGTCCAGCCCCTCACCTAGCAACCCCTGGTTAGGCTCAACCCACTTCAGTATAAAAGACGTGACGGTTGTTTTTCCTGATTTCATCTCATCTTTTGTTTAAATGTTCTTAATTTCATGTGTACAGCACTTTGTTGCAGCTGTGGTTGTTTTAAATGGCTTTATAAATAAAGTATAATTGTTATTTTTACGTTTTATTTCAATTTTTAGCGTATTAGCGATTGCTCCCAACGCGCAGCCGGCAGAAATAAAACGAGCAGACCGCCGGCGAAGGGACCATCTGCGGGCGGGAGCTGCTGGCTTTTGAGGACCGTGGGTCTGGTCAGAGGTTGCCTCATACGGATAAATTAACTGGAAACACTCGGTGAACTTTGTGTATGTGTCTGGACTGGAGTAGCGATCGCTCCCAAAGCGCCGCATGCAACGAGCGGAGCTAAGCGGGCGGTGTGCCGGAGGAGAAAGAGCTATCATTAGCCTCGGATTCGGGTGGGCTATGCTAAAAGGAGCAGCTAATGGCGGCGCGCGTAGACGGCTTTCGGTAAGTTATCTTAAGCTAGCACTAACAGTAAGTCAAACGAGTAATAAAAAAAGAGCTAATTTTAAAACAACAGATTAGAGATACTGGCTGTTACAGAGGGCGGAGTTAATGTAAACAGATTTTTGAAGGGCGTGGCATTCAGAGCTCATTATCTAAACCGGTTGTTTAGAACGGAAGTCAGAAAATGCATAACTAGAAAGGGGATATTTTATTATCTAAGAATTATTTTGTGCATTAAATTGAATGAACATGGTCTGGATAGCCCACAGACATACCATAAAAATGTATAAAACCAATATGTGGTCTCTGTTATATTTGTGTTTGAAATGAACCAGACGTTGTGTATCTTCCAGACACTTTTATTATAGTATCTTTTGTGAAGCTGCTCACACAGGTTGCTCACAGGTGTCTCTCCTTAATTATCTACTTCTGTTGTTCTTTTCTTTACATTTATGCATTCACATAAACTCATGCTTGCCATCTAGTGGACAAACATAATTCATTCAATCATTACATCCTCCTTTCTTTAAAGTAAGAATGTTACAACATACATTGCATGAGAGACACATTAAGAACATGAATTACAAAATAGACATTTCAACCTTTTTTTTTCTTGTTTACTTTTTTTTTTTTTATTTTTCTATCTTCCTTTTTTTTACAAGTTCAACCTTTCAGGTTTTTTCACCACCCTGGTAGATCTTCTTAACGCAGGTGGAATGTCTCTAATACTGTCCATACTGTCAACGTCACAATGTGTTTCAGTATTAGAAATAATCTGAGAGTCCTTAGAATCTTCACTCGACTCATCAGTAGGCTCTAATGGAGTCTTCAACAAACTGCGACGATTTCGTCTCAGAACTTGTCCATCTTCAGTTTTCACTTCAAATGAACGTGGAGCTACTTCTTGCAGAACAGTTGCTTTCGTCTTCCATCCCTCATCATCCTGAATCCTCACTGGGTCCTTGTATGACAGTGGGGGTAGAATCTTAGCTGATCTGTCATAATATGACTTTTGTTTTACTTTCTGCTTTTGTAACTTGTACTCCAACTTTGATGACTTCCTTGCAACTTGCTCATCACTGTTATAACTTGGTAAAGTTGTACGAATCTTCCGATTCATCAAGAGTTCAGCAGGTGAGAATCCACATTGTAATGGTGAAGATCTGTAGCTTAATAAAGCTAAATATGGATCAGAGTTACTATTTGCAGCTCTCTTCAGAAGTTGTTTAAGAATGTGAACTCCTTTCTCTGCTTTCCCATTTGACTGAGCATAATGTGGACTTGATGTTACATGTTGAAAATCATACTGTTTAGCAAAATCTTGCCATTCTCTGCTACTAAAACATGGGTCCATTGTCACTCACCACAATATGTGGAATGCCATGCCTTGCAAAAATCGATTTAGCATGAGTGATGACACAATTTGATGATATATTAGCTAACAGAGCCATCTCAGGGTAGTTTGAATAGTAATCCATGATTACTAAATAGTTTTTTCCTTTAAAATGAAACAAATCCATTCCTACTTTCAGCCATGGTGATGTTGGAAAGTCAGCTGTTATCATAGGTTCTTTGCTCTGTTTGTTTCTAAAAGTCTGACATGTTTCACATTTGCTTATTAGCACCTCAATGTCCTTATTTATTCCAGGCCAGAAAACAGATTCTCTAGCTCTTCTTTTACATTTTTCAATGCCTAGGTGACCCTCATGAATCCGCTGCAGAATATCTTGTCTTAATACTTGTGGAATCACAATTCTGTTGTTTTTCAGCAGCAGTCCATTTACAACACTTAGGTCAGTTTTAACTTTGAAAAACTGTGAACATGAGCCTATTGGCCATCCTTCCTCCATGTTCTGCATGACCAACTGTAATCCTGTGTCTTTAGCTGTTGCCTCAACTATTTGCTCCAACTTGTTGTCTGACACAGGCAACACAGTGGACACCAAATTCACATGACATTGAATATCCTCTTCAGTTGAACTCACAGCATTGTCCGTAGGGGCTCTGGACAGAGCATCAGCAAGAATCAGATGTTTCCCTGGAGTATAGATCAGTGTAAAATCATACCTCTGCATCCTCATCATAAGCCTCTGGATCCTCGGTGACATTTCATTCAGGTGCTTTCTGATGATAGAAACCAAGGGCCGGTGATCTGTTTCAACTAAAAAAGATGGTAAACCATACACATAGTTATGAAACCGCTCCAATCCATAAGACAGCCCCAAACATTCCTTCTCTATTTGAGCATATTTGCATTCAGCTTTTGTCAAGGCTCTGGACGCATAAGCCACTGGCTTCCATTGTTCATTCTCAGCTTGAAGAAGAACTGCTCCCAGTCCATCTTTTGAGGCATCTGTAGACAGCTTTAGTTCTTTAGTAGGATCGTAGAAGGTGAGCACTGGTTCAGTAGTCAGATAGTTTTTCAGTTCCTTCCACTCTTG
>JBBPBX010087466.1:2592-14696 GCA_038048925.1 Garcialebias charrua
ATATATATATATATATATATATATATATATATATATATATATACAGTATATATATACAGTATATATATTATATATATATATATATATATATATATATATATATATATATATATATACTGTAGTATGTATTTATATAGTTATATATATGCTTATCTGAATATATATGTATTATTACAGTATCTGAATATGTATAATGTGTGTGTGAATAAATTGCATCTTTGGTTGTGTCTTGCTAAACATATATTAAAGTACAGTATTGTATTCCACCAAAAAATATTTAAATATGCTAAACTATACATTCCTATACATGCAGTTTTAATAGCTGTATGCCTAAAATTTAAATATGTGACAATAGCATTACTATTCAGCGTGTTGTGATTGATTAAATGTGCTGATACTTTATTGTGCCAGCCAAATATATAAGGCTGAGTGGAGCGGTGGCCACCCCCAAGATGGCTGCCTGAAATCTCGTCAGCTCCAATCGGCGAGAGCGGGCCATGCGGTATCTAGTGTTCTATATATGATATCTATGCTATTGTTTTCCATTGTGGTGTAACACACTTGCTGGCTATTTAATTCTTTTTTTTTTTACACATAAGTTTCCTTTACTTGACATAAATGGCAGCACATCAAACTTGGATACATTCCAAGGATGTTTTAAAAAGCTGCGCAGATAAGACGTTAACTGTGCCTCACCTGTCACTGCTTAGTCCGTGAGCAGTGACAGGTGAAAATGTCACAAGTAAAATGTACACATGCTGTTTAATTAATTAACAAGTTGATGATAAAGTAGTTCTAAATTTTTTACAATCTTCAAAGACAAGATAATATAAAATATGTACATTGTTGTTAGAAAATCATGTGTTTCCATTTGAATAACCTGTTACATTGTGGTTGAATAAAACAAAAAAAGAAGTCATTTTTCAGTTGATTGCATCATACATACACTATTACATAAGCTTTTCAACAAAAACATTCATGGTATAGAGTTTCGACCCGTATCCAGAGGGCTTTATCAATTCTATGTTAAAAAGATGAGTTTTAAGCCTGCTCTCAAAACAACATTCTCTGCAGCCCTCAGAGGACTGCAGGTTATATACCTGAAACAAGAACAACTTTAAACCTGAAACAAGAACAGCATTTTATTCCTTTTTAATTTTAATCCTCCTTTGTTGTATTTCTGTGTTAAGGTACTCTCAGGTTGTAGAATCTTCAATCACCAGCATACTCCCAGGAGATGGATGGAAACTCCACTTGGTCCAGCAGTTTTGTGCAGTCATACACAGCAACAAATGAGTTAAAATAAAATATTCTATAAATAATAATAAATAAATCTGCTGTTCATTTACATTTGTTCTTTTTATTTCAATAATTAAGATACACTGTTTAATGTCTAATAATGTGAAGTAGTTTCATTGTGATGTCACCCCTACTAGACTGACAAAGACAAAGTTCAGAATAAAAGCTATAATTATAAATTTAAAACTGTTGAAACTGAATACTGTACAATGTGAGAACTGTTGGTGGTTTTGTCTTAATGAAAATGAATTGGCTCAGAATAAATACCAGATCAAAAACATTTCAACAAGCTGTTACAACCCCACCCTGAGGCTAATCAGGTAAATATATGGCACTAGGTGTAACATAAAAAAAACTAACAGTTGATGTCAATAAAAGAACATGTTTATTTTACAAAGTAGAAAAGAGAAAAAACAAACAGAAAAACACAGGGAAGCTTTAAGCTTCAGGGTCTCCAAGGCCAAAACAACAAACAAAACACCCCCTTCTAACTATAAAGAAAATATATAACTAGCTAGAAGTAAACTTAAAATACAAAGGCTAAGCTCCCTAGCTATCCACAAAACAGGAGAAAACAGGTTGGAACAGAAATGGCAGAGAACCCCTACCAGCTTCCCCTGTGAACAGAGAAAAACACATTAGTTAGGCACTTACAAACTTCACCAAAAATGCTCACAGCAAGATCAGTTTAAGTTTCCACAAACCACACAGACAAGATCACAGCAAATCAAGGCCCAGACAAAAGGGGGCCTGACATTCTTCTTCTTCTTCTAGTGGTGTTTTATGGCGGTTGGCAAACAACGATTAGGTGCATTACCGCCACCTTCCAGAATGGAGTACGGACCAGACGGCTCAGAACACAACACAAAACACACATGCGACCTAGAACATCCCAACAACCAACAAACCAAAACCCATACCAAAATCCCTAAAGAGTACAAAAAAAAACAAAAAACAAAAACAAAACAAAAACAACCAGGAACGCCTGTTCACATCGAAGATGCGGGTAGAGACACCTCATGTCCAGACGCACCCTCACCCCGACTCAATTCATCCTGAACACACTCCCATGACAACTCCTTCACGCCAAAGAACCCAGAAGCAGCCTACACTATGATTTTGATTTTTTCAGTCTTAAACTTAGCCTGTTCAGAGCAATTAATAACAAAAGCAACAAACGGAATCAACCGTTTAATCGTGACAGTACCCTGACCACGTTCAGGGACGCTCGGCTCGACAACAATAGACGGCGAAGAAACATCGCTCTTGACCACACGAACGGCATCCGCGTACGAAAGATTCCAAACAGTCTTAACTTTCTGAATATCAGCAGCAACTCTACGATCCACACAACCGGCATAAGCAGCAGAACGACTACCACCACAATTACAACACGACAGCTGAGTCATACCACAATCAACATAATCATGGTCCCCCCCACACTTACTACAACGACGCTTACTCCGACAAACAGCAGCAATATCCCCATACCTCTGACACTTAAAGCACCGAAGAGGTGGCAGAACATAAGCCTTCACACCAAAACACAAGTACCCAATCATGACCTTAACAGGCAAAACACTGTCCCGGAAAAATAACAGGATAGACGTACTATCCACCTTCACTCCATCTCGATAACCCGGCAAACGTTTCAATGTCTCAACCTCCCCACCCTTAATGACCTTCCTCAAGGCCTCCCAGTCCTCAGTAACATGAATCCCAGAAATCATACCTCTGGAACCCCTCACTTCCCCCACAATTTTCCTATCCACCACAACTTTACTAAACACCGTCTGCAAACCCAAAGCCTTGTCCCTCTGCTCAGCATGTCTACAAACAAGCAGGAGACTGTCATCCCACAACACCGTAGCCACTTCCACATCACCCACAGCACGCTTCAGACCCTTCAAAAAAGCCACAGGGTTCACCCCAAGCAAACCTTGGCCTGTTGCAAACCGTAACACAACTTTACACTTTTCTAGCTGTACTTTTTTCCTACCGTCAACACCGTCGTCAGCAACCTCAAGACACAGTTTACCCGAAGCCAAACCCTGTCCGTCACCCCCACTACCACTAGCCATCGTGATCCGCTCACAAACCAGATTATGCCACCGCCGTCACTCATTCCTCACCAAAACCAACTTCGGATTGGGGCCTGACATCTCTGGCAGGAAGCTCTTTATGGGATGGCTGATGAGCTCAAACACTTTTCACCTGTGGCAACCAGGTAGAACTGAAAACACAAAGGGAGAGAGAGGGCTCCCTCAAGAAAAGAGAGCCCCTAGAGGTCAGTGACCGTAACACACTCCCTCATAAAATCCTTCATTAAATAAGGACAGCACTTAAACTTACACCATTTGTACTACAGCACTATATCCTGGAAAGTACATCAGCTATCACATTTTCAACACCTTTTTTATGTCTGATGTCTAAGTTATATTCTTGAGCCAGCAAAGCCCACCGCGTTAGCCGCTGGTTGTGGTTGTACATGCGGTTCAGGAAGACTAATGGGTTATGTTCTGTATAGACTATAACAGGACTTGGTGAACTGACATAAACTTCAAAATGTTGCAAAGCTAATAGCATGGCCAATGCTTCTTTCTCTATTGTAAAGTAATTCAATTGGTGAGGCTTGAACTTAACTGAGTAGTAGGAAATTGGGTGAATGATGTCATCTGGTCCATCTTGGAGTAGAACTGCTCCAGCCCCAGTAGCGCTTGCATCTACCTCCAGCTTGAAGGCCTTGCTGAAGTCAAGAGCTGCTAATACAGGAGTGCTGCATAGAATGGACTTTGCACAGTCAAATGCATGTTGACATTCTGTAGTCCACGTGAATGGTTTCTTAGGACTACACAGATTCGTTAGAGGAGCCACTACCATTGAAAAGTTCTTGCAGAAACACCGGTAATAGCCAACTAAACCCAAGAACCGCTGGAGCTCACGTCTTGTGGTGGGTATTGGGTAGTTTAGGATAGCCTCCACCTTTGCTTTTACCGGGCGTACCTGGCCATGGTCCACTTCCTTTCCAAGGTAGGTCACCACCGCTTTGGCAAACTCACATTTTTTCAGATTCAAGGTGAGGGAGGCTAAACGAGAAAACACAGTTTTCAAAGTGTTAAGATGATCATTCCATGATGAGGAATAGATTACAATGTCGTCCAAGTAGACATTACAGTTCTTAATTCCTCTTAATACAGTGTTCTTCAGTCGCTGAAAAGTAGCGGGTGCATTTCACATTCCAAATGCCATTACTGTATATTGTAGGAAGTGGTCTGGAGTGACAAAAGCTGACATTTCAGAAGCTCTGGCAGTTAGGGGAACTTGCCAGTAGCCTTTCAGTAGATCCTCCTTCAGTGGCGGCTGGTGATATTTTTTTATGGGGGGGCGCCATAAAAATTTTTTAAGCATGTGTAGAAGTATGCATAATTATGTTTGTATACTGTAAAGTAAGTTTGTTCATGTTTTTTATTTGTATATATCAGGTGTATCCATTTGTATAAAACTATCATTAATAAAACATGGTTCATCTTCACCATGGTGTAGTGGCTAGGGAATCAGACTTGAGATCCGAAGGACCCAGGTTCGAACCCCGGCCACGGCACACCTTGGGGTGTCTATGAGTGCACACCCATTTTCCCCAGCTCCCCGGGCGCTGACCACGGCTGCTCACTGCACCACCTGGTGGTGGTTGGGTTAAATGCAGAGACCAATTTCGTCTGTCAAGTATGGGAAACATACACAGATGACAAAAATGTGATATTTATTTATTTATTTTTATTTGTTTGAGGCATCAGTGTGAAAAGAGAATGGGAGTGTTCTGCTTCCACTTTTCAATTGTTAGACAACTTCTATCATATTCTGTTATTATTTTAGTAATACAAGTTCATAACATAAATAGAATTGTGAGGGTCCAGACTTAAATAAGGACAAAGGTGTTCAAAAATCCACCAAATAATTCAATTTAACAGTTCCAAAAATAAACTAACAAATAATTAAATTTCAATGAAAAATAAATCAAAAGATAATAACAAATTTGGCCCAACTTAAACAGGTCAACTGAAGTCTAACAAGGAGGAATGATTCCAGATTAGATTTTAAATAACTGATTTATGGGGAAGAAAAATGATCTATTTTACTGTGATCCACCTGATGATCTCCACTTATACTTAAGGCTGCAGTCAAGTCCTCTTCGCTGGAGCATTGATTCCTACTCGTGGTATTTATGCTTCTAGCCAGTTTCTGAGTACAGTACTTTGAGAGACACTTACCTTGTTTTTTGTTGTGTTTCCAGTCCTCGTTTCCATCTTGGTCCTGGGTTCAGTTCTCTGCTCATCGTGTCTTGCCCTCCAACCACTTGCCTGCCTCATTTCGCCCTCTGGGATTCATCTCAAGGAACTAAGGATTTCTCTGTAAAATAACAAACAAAACTAGATCAATCATCTTGAAAGAGCCTTCTGGTCAAGCCTTTCTGACAGTTTGTTTCATCTTCTAGGAAATCCAGAAGATCCCTGTACATGTGTACAGTATATAGACTTGCACTGTAAATAATAAACACTGTTACTTTTGCACCTCTTCGTCTTGTGTCGTTCTGGGTCTCATTACCAACTGGGTAAACCTTTGAAATCATAACACTATGACCACTTTATTGTTCTTTTTACATATTTTGTGCTAATTTCAGCTTACTTTTTTGTTGCTAGTTTTATATCTTTCAAAATATGAAACTTTCCCTTAAACATTATTCTCTTAAATCTGTTTTCTTTTTTATCTTGTTGAGATTTTAGCTACTGTTCTGCTACTTTTCTGCTACTTTTAACTAGCATTTTGATACTTTCAGCAAAAAAAAATGCTACTTTAGCTAGTGTTTTGCTACTCATCAATATTTTCCTCTTTTTGCTGAAGCTTAGCAGTTTAAGCATCTGTCTTTTAGCTACTATATGTCATGTGTTTGCCCCTCACAGCCAGCCATGTTCATGTTTGTTGTTAAAGAAAGTGAAGTGACCTAAAATCCGATATCAGTCTCCTTAAGTTGGTCACCCACCAGACTGGTCTAAGGGTCTTTTCTTCCACTTTATGATAAAGAGGCTCTGGGTCCTGCAAGGACAATAACCTTCACATCAACGTGAAGAAGACAAAGGAGATGATTGTGGACTTCAGAAGGAACAAACAAACCCCACACCCCACTGAACATTGGAGGATCTGCAGTGGAAGTGGTCTCCAGCTACAAGTACTTGGGTATACACATGAACGATAGCCTCAGCTGGAGCAACAACACCACCAGCCTGATCACGAAAGTTCATCAGAGACTCTACTTCCTCAGACGGCTGAGATGAGCTGGTCTGAGAAGTTCAGACCTCACCTCCTTCTACAGGTGTGCAGTGGAGAGAGCAAATAAATAGAATCAATCTACTATATTTTTTTAGTACCAGAGTTCTCTTAAATATTCCTAATATTAAAGGTCCTGAGTTGACTCCTAATGCATCTTAGCATATACTGTATAACATTTCACCATATAAATGTACCTTAAATGTTTCAATGTTAATAAGCTAGTAACTTGCAAGAGACTTTGTTTTCATTCTCCAGATCAATACAGTGTTAAAAATAGTAAAACACCACAAGTGAAAATACTCACTTTTGGGATATGGGAAGTCACCTGCTGCATGAAGGTTAAGCTGGACATCTTGGATCTTCTTCTGTACACCACCTGTCTGTTACACAGGTGGTAGATTGGAAATAATCACTGCTGGTGTGTAGAGATGAAGGTGTTGTGTGGATTTTTTTCTGTAAAGAAAGTACAGAAGGCACATTAATTATGTTTTTTTTTTTTAGCAATTTCCACATTGCTTGAAGTGCTTTGTGTACACATATGTAATCACATTTTAACTTTCTTAATACAACATAAATAATAATATCCAGGTTAACAACAGCAGCACAACTTATAATGAAACTAAAGTTTAACTAAACTAAACTAAAACTAAAGTTTATTTATTCATTCAGATGTATTCATCAGAAAATTTGCAACTGCTGCTAAACGAAACGAGAAAAAAGTTAACTAACACAGACAGACACTCTGAGGAGTAAACAGTTCATGATGAGCTGAAGATAGACAGACAGGAGTCGTCTTCACACATTCGGGTTTATAACTAGCAAGTAGCAACTTTGCAGTACACCACAACATGAGCACAGCTACTAGCTACTGTAACTGACTGAAACAACCACACACACACGACACCACGTCCCGAACACAGATGAGAACAGCTCAAACTTTGCTCATGTGTGCTCAGCGATTTATTAAACTCACTAATTATTACTTGCTTACCTGTGTTTCAACGTCGCTGGTTGGCCGTGTGAAGCTCTGACTGTAAACAGAGGGAATCCCCCGCTCCCCCTCCTTCCTGGCTCAAACCGGAAGCTGGCGATCCGTGGCGATAATAGACGAGTCCAGGCTCGAGAGCGGCGGAAAATGCGACCTGTACAGTTCAATAATTTTGTACAGATGGGACATAAACTACGGCCGCTAGCGGCCGCTAGTTATGATTAGATTCAATGGAAAAGCATGGGGAAAGCCCCCAGGCGGCGCCGAGCGGGGAAACCGGAAGTACGTCACTCACAATCAGAAAACGTTTTTTGAAACAAACAAAACAATCATTACTCATAAAATATTTATCCTACACAACTAAAAACATATATGCATGCATTTCGAAATATTTTTATTTTATTATTTCACTTTTATAAAAAAAATAAAATAATAATCTTCAAATGGTGAAGAAGAAGAGCTGCAGATCCAAGGAGGAGCGGCGCCCCTAGCGCCCTCTAGTGGCGGCCGCCTCTGTCCTCCTTTGTTATATAGGTGGTTGCACCAATGCTGTCTATGCAGTCTTCCATACGAGGTAATGGATGCGAGTCAAGGACTGTAACTGCACTTACTCTTCTAAAATCTGTACATAAACTTTGAGAACCATCAGGCTTTGGTGTCAAAAGACATGGAGAGCTCCAGGAGCTCTGACTTTGTTTAGCCAAACCATTTTCCAATAAATATTGAACCTCTTTGTCCATCATTTCCCTCTTGGTTAGGGAACAACGGTATGCATACTGTTTAATGGGGTATTCGTCGCCCACGTCAATGTCATGCTCCAATACCGAAGTCCTAGAGCAGACCTGCTCATTACGTCGATCGCGATCGACCGGTCGATCGCGGAGGCATTACTGGTCGATCGCAATGTGACATTATTATTATTTTTTTCCCCACAGCGTGACATTAAAAAAAATTGTCAGCCAATCAAACATCCCGTTACTTGATTGACATACAGGGCAACCAATCAGATGACAACTGAATCTTGAGTTGTATCCTCCCATCACTTGATTGACATACACGGCAACCAATCAGATGAGAGCTTTAGGTCATTACGCATGCAGTTTCTGAAAACAACGGCGCAAAGGTGAAACGCAGCGAAAAATACCAAGCTAAAACAATCAGATTTCGGACTGTTCATGGAAAATACGACATGGACAAAAGCCAGGTGAGAAAGAGAAAGGTGGAGGAACTAAAATCCCTGTTCGGACAGCAGCAACTTCAAAGCAAAATGCCCCCACCATCTTCCGGGTGAGTGACGGTGTGTTTTTTCTCTGCACGCTTAAACATACTGGTTGGGAGTTGACGTGGCTTTATTATTAAAATCATACGAGACACTTTTCATACAGCATAACCTCCTTGACTACTCTCTGTTCTTTGCACGTTTCCCTGCCCCGCAGCGCGAGCGTTTGCAAAACACACTTTCGCGTTGCATTCAGGGACAGTCTGTAAAATACACCGCTGTAAATCTCCGTACCAAAAGAGCCATTTTTATACCTTTGTTCACTAAATTAAACGTGTCTGGAGCCATAACAACCTGCTACAGCTGTGGTTATCAACTGGTGGCCTGTGGACCACTTTAGATTTGCTGGAGTTTTTTTTAGAGATGACATATATTTTTTTTAGAGATGACATATATTGCTGTCACCATCACCCCATTTGGTCCCTACGGGTTGGTGACCCCTGATTTATTACATGTGTTGTGCAATATTGGCTTATTCAGTTATGCAAGGTACATCAACATAGGTACATTGTACATAAAAAGAATCCTTAATACATTTGAAGATAATTATATGTTTTGCATTTTTGTATTGGGTAGATCTTTTTGACTTGGTTTTTTTTTATAAGTAGCTCGCATGCTGAAAAAGTGTGAGCACCCCTGTCCTAGAGGATACATCTCCAAAAAGCATAGGGTACAACTGGATCAGCCCTTCCACATCCTCCTTCTCACCCCTGGGAAGATAGGACAGATATGCATCCAAAGAGTCAAAAATGACAGAGTTTGAGAGTTTACCACAGTGGCCTTCATCACACTTTTTTAAACCATCAGGGTGGACATCTCCAGACACAAGAGAGATGGATGCAGTTTTGGGAGAGTTCTCATAGGATGAGTCCTTGCGTTCATCTTCTCTGGAGTGAAACAGCTTTAACATATTTATGTGACAGATACGTTTGGCACCTCCTATCAGGGGTATGAATAATGTAGTCTGTGTCATTCACTTTTCTTTTGACCACGTATGGGCCTGCAAATTGTGCTGCAAGAGATGGCCCAGGTGTGGGCACCAGCATGAGTATTTTGTCACCTGGTTCGAATGACCGCTGTACAGTCTTTTTGTCATATAGCTTTTTCATTTTCCCTTAGGTAGCAGACAAAGACTTTCTTACTATCGAACAAGCATGGTGAGGATGTTCCCGACACTGGGTGACAAACTCAAGCACATTAGATTGTGGCTGTGAGTCAGCTGACAGGAGTTGTTCTTTCAGCACCTTCAGTGGTCCTCTTACACCATGTCCAAAAACTAATTCAGCAGGGCTGAAACCAAGAGATTCCTGCTTTGCTTCTCGGGCTGCAAACAGCAAGAAAGGAAGTCCTTCATCCCAGTTTTTTCCCGTCTCAAGACAATACTTTCGCATCATGGCCTTAATAGTCTGGTGCCATCTCTCAAGTGCGCCTTGTGACTGAGGGTGATAAGGACTAGAAGTAATGTGTTTAACACCAAAAGACTGGAAAGTTTGCTGGAAAAGTTTGGACTGAAAATTACTGCCTTGATCAGTCTGTATAACTTTAGGCAGACCAAAAGTTGCAAAAAACTTCAAAAGAGCTTTTGTTATGGTAGGTGCTGTGATTCTCCTTAATGGAATAGCTTCAGGGAAGCGAGTGGCAGCACACATGATAGTTAAGAGAAACTGATTACCAGCCTTTGTTCTGGCCAGAGGACCCACACAGTCCACCAGAACACGCTCAAAAGGTTCACCAACTGCAGGGAATGGGCTTAAGGGGAACCGGTGGAACCCTTTGATTAGGTTTACCCACTATTTGGCAAACTTTACATGTCCTACAGAACCTGGCAACATCTTTCTTGAGGCCTGGCCAAAAGAAATGCTGTAGAACACGGTCATGGGTTTTAGTGATTCCCAAGTGACCAGACCATGAGTGGTCATGTGCTAGCTACAGTATTTGTTCACAATAAACTTGAGGAATGACAATTTGATGCACTACTCCCCAATCCTCTTCACTACCTTTCTGTTGCAAGGCAGGCCTTGAAATCCATTTTCTCATGAGTAATCCATTCTCAACATAAAATGTATGAGTTTTATTACTCTTTATTGAATCACATACACCTCCAAAGCATTTAGTAAGTGTTTCATCACTTTTCTGAGCCTGGCTCAAACTCTCATGCGTTATTGATAATGGGAGAAAAACCTCTGATCTTGGGGTAAAGTCCTCCTTGAGGGGTGCCGTTCCTGAAAGGACCTCTGCTGGTAACTTGTCCTCCATCAAAGCAGAGCCAAGAACAGAGTCATCCAAATTCACTTCCTTCAGCTTACGAGCTTGGGACCTGGTAAGAACACTGACAGAAAACACATCAGGATGGGACTTCAACACCACATCTTCACCCACCATGCAACTAGGATTATCCACAACCTCAGGATTAGGAAGTACCCTGTCTCCTGCAAGATCATTCCCCATTATAAAGTCAACCCCTTAAACAGGGAATGAGCTTCTTACCGCAACTTTCACCAGATCACCGAGCTCAAACATAGAAATGTTTACTGATAAAGTCATGGAGCTATTAGAAAAGAACTTTAATAAGAAAAAAAATTATTCAGAGACTTTAATATTGATATAGGAAATACAGAGGATGACAATAACATCAGTACATTTATACATTCAATGTATAGCCTGAATCTTTATCCTTTAATATCCAAGCCTACAAGAATTACATGTCATAGTGGGGTGATTCTTTTTTTGCGGCAACATTTTGGCTTCAGGACTTTTGAAAATAAAAAGAGTAATATTTTAAGTTTTAAATATTTTGTTACATCACTGACATGTCTAGCAAAAAGAAATTAATAATGGTCAAGCTCAGGGCTGGATAAAATAATAATTACAGGTTAAGTAATAATTACATGTATATGTGATTACGTTTTACCTGAATTTCCACCCTGTTAGGTCCTTGTTACACCTTGTTTGGTTCATAAACCTAACAGGGTGGAACATAACAGGGTGGAATTTTTTTTAGCTAATCTAGCTGTAGCTCTTTATGTGGTCAACATTTAGCTAGCTAACCTTCAACAGAATAGCAAACCTTTAATGACTAAATCTAATATGTTGTTTTTTAAATTCTACCAAATAAACATTTCCCACAATTTATCTTAACAGGGTGGAACTTTAAGGTTGACTCATACAGGTTTAATATATTTAAGATTAAAAAAAGTAAGGAGAGAGTGACAG
>JBBPBX010087467.1:0-14696 GCA_038048925.1 Garcialebias charrua
AAATGTACAAATGTATGTGTGATAGGGCAAAAAATAGCTATATTTCTACTTAAACCTCTATTTTAGGAATTCAGAAGCCTCCCACAACATGTACATATACTGTATGTATCAGTACACTGGTCGCATCTAAGTAAAGCACCCAAACGTGATTCTGCGCCTCTCATTGGCCGCAATAAATTGCTGAGCAATTTCTATCTTATTTATTTTGTCCAATTTGTCTTTGTGAACATGACACACAGCAACACTGTTGAGCCGAGACTGTGTCATTGTGCTGCGGAGCCAGGTTTTTAACCTCCGAAGACTACTGAAGTTTCTCTCAGCCTCAGCAGAAGAGGCAGGCACAGTGAGAAGCAACCGCACAAGTATTTCCACTTGTTCAAAAAGACCCCGGACCTCTGGCAACATTACTCGCAGAATGGTAGCAGCTTCATTGCTTGACTGATATTTATACTTGGACTTAAACCCATTCATGTAAACATGATCGTCAAATCCTGTTTTTTCCAGCTGAGGCGTCTGTCTAAGCTGAAGCCCATATTATCCAAAAACAACCTGGAGACAGTGATTCACGCATTCATTACATCTAGGCTTGATTACTGCAATTCACTTCTGTTTGGCGTCAGTCAAGCCACCATTGCACGATTACAACTGGTTCAGAACGCAGCTGCCCGATTTTTAACCAGCACACGCAAAAGAGAGCACATTACACCAGTCTTGGCCTCCCTTCACTGGCTACCGGTTCATCTTCGAATCCAATTCAAAATTCTCATGTATGTCTACAAATCGCTGAACAGTCTCGCCCCCGCCTATCTCTCGGATCTGATACACCCATATGTCCCTCCACGTGCTTTGAGGTCAGAGGATCAGGTACTCTTAATAGTTCCAGAAACTCGCCTTAAGCGCAGGGGTGACAGGGCGTTCTCTGTAGCAGGCCCAAGACTCTGGAACGAGTTACCGCTGCTCATCAAACAGGCCCCCTCCCTCTCGGTTTTCAAATCCCGGTTAAAAACTCACTACTACTCCATTGCTTTCAATGCCAGCTGATTTGTATTGGATCGTTTGATTTATGATCTGCAATGTTTTTATGTTTTTCGTGTTGTACTTCATTGTCTGTGTTGCCTGTTGCGTGTTTGTTTGTCCAGCACTTTGGTGTGGACTTGTTCCTGTTTAAAGTGCTTTATAAATAAAATGGTATGGTATGGTATGGTAAACATTGCTAACTGCACTTGAAGAGAAGTTCTGTTCACTTCTGGGTACTGAAGCAAAACATCATCATCTGTGACTCCTGTTAGAAGTACTTGTTCAAGTTTCCTGATCGTAAGCACTCCTTCATTTTCAAAACGTTCTGTGAATTGCATACTCACAGTGTCCACAACCTTGAAAAATTCTGCTCTGAAGTAGTCAACTGAGGATGAAGGTGCATGGGCAGCAGCCTTACCAGACAGGCGTTTGGGAGGGTTTCGGACCCGAGGCATTTCAATTGGGGAAAGGTTGAGTTTGTCACACATTTGTGATGCTTTGTTGTAGATAGACTGAAATGTCTCATGTGTTCTTTTAAATAAATAAATGTCACATTTTTGTCATCTGCGTATGTTTCCCATACAATACGAAATTCATCTCTGCATTTAACCCAACCACCACCAGGTGGTGCAGTGAGCAGCCATAGAAAGTGCCCGGGGAGCTAGGGAAATAGGTGTGCACTCATAGACACCCCAAGGTGTGTAGTGGCCGGGGCCGGGGTTTGAACCTGTGTCCTTCGGGTCCCAAGTCGGCAGCCCTGCCTCTACACCATCTTGGCCCCTTTTGCCAGCTATGCTTTCTTTAACACAAGTGAAAGTAGCAAGCATACCATCAACTGTCTGTGTTCGACTTTGAAGTGACTTATTGAGGCACTCTAACTCCTCTGTAACCTCCAAGGCAAGCAGGAGACCAAGAACTACATTGCCCTTTTGCAATCTTTCAAGCAAGCCATTTGCCCTGCTGGCTGAATCTGACTTACCAGATGCCATTTCCTGTAAAGCATGCAATACAGGCTGATACTGGTTAAGTAGCGACTGAATGGCACCTGTACGTACAGTCCATCTTGTTGGACACAAGGGCCTGATAGACTTGACTGGACCGCTCTCTGCTTTGACAATATCCTGAAAAATCGACTTCATTTTTATTGACTGGCCAAACAGAACTCCCAAATCATGAGCCCACTGCAAAGAGTCACGGACAACAGAAGAGGCTGAGCAAGCATGTTTTGTGATCAGATTCACACAATGGGCACCACAATGTACATAAGGAGCCAGAGGTTGTTGCTTTTTGATTATGGCCTGTGCTCCTGAATATATTCCTGCCATGTTTGCTGCACCATCATAGGCTTGTCCTCTCAACCCAGTAATTGACAAATTTAGACGGAGCAGTACATCCATAATAACTTTTGCAAGGTTTTCTCCTGTGGTCTCAGACACTTCATACATGCCAACAAATTCTTCATGAACTATCAGATCATGATCAGCATATCTCACAACTACTGCCTCCTGCTCTTTTCCTGATACATCTTGTGTTCCATCCATAATCACAGAAAACTGCAGTTGTGGAAGTGACCTGATGTTTTCCACAATTTCACGTACTACTGAGTGGCTCAATAGACTCAGGATCTCGTTTTGAACTTTGGGACTTGTGTAGTCCTCTCGAGAACTCAACCATTTTCTTAGTTCAGGGTCATCCTCAGATTTATATCCCAACAGCTGTGCAAAATTTCCTTCACTTTCATTGTGCCCTCTTAGGGCTAGACCCTGCCTTGCCAAGAACTGCACAGCACGGATTATTTTTAAAAGACAGGATCGTGCCTTCTCTTGCTGTGATGCCCGCACATTAGACAGTTGCACATCCACTGATCTAGTCTCATAGATTTGGGTTCCATCCATCCATCCATCCATTTTCTTCCGCTTATCCGGGGTCGGGTCGCGGGGGTAGCAGCCTAAGTAGGGAGGCCCAGACTTCCCTCTCCCCAGCCACTTGGAGCAGCTCCTCTGGGGGAATCCCAAGGCGTTCCCAGGCCAGCCGAGAAACATAGTCCCTCCAGCGTATCCTGGGTCTTCCTCTGGGTCTCCTCCCGGTGGGACATGCCCGGAACACCTCACCAGGGAGGCGTCCAGGAGGCATCCTAACCAGATGCCCGAGCCACCTCAACTGGCTCCTCTCGATGTGGAGAAGCAGCGGCTCTACTCCGAGTCCCTCCCGGATGACCGAGCTTCTCACCCTATCTCTAAGGGAGAGTCCAGCCACCCTGCGGAGAAAACTCATTTCAGCCGCTTGTATCCGAGATCTTGTTCTTTCGGTCATAACCCAAAGCTCATGACCATAGATGAGGGTGGGAACGTAGATCGATCGGTAAATTGAGAGCTTTGCCTTTTGACTCAGCTCTCTCTTCACCACGACAGACCGGTACAGCGCCCGCTTCACTGCGGACTTTTTTTAGATTTGGGTTGTCAAGGCTATTTTGTGACATTCTGATCTAGCATGTAATGCAAATCTTTCACGGCTCTTCTTCCAGTTTTTAAGTGCTTACATTGAGAGAACAGCTGATTGGAGGAAAACAAAACCAGCTGTTTGTGTGTTTTGCAGCCCTTGCTATGGGCAGGGCACTGTCAAAGCAACGCCTCTCACACTGGGTTACTAAGGCCATTAAGAGGGCGTACAGTAGCAAGGGTCAACAGGTGTCCTCTGGGGTACGTGCCCATTCTACCCAAGGCTTGGCCACCTCGTGGTCACTGTTCAAGGGCGTGCCAGTTGCAGACATCTGCGCGGCTGCGAACTGGAGCTCAACGAACACGTTTGCAAAACATTACTGTTTGGACGTTACTGCGTGTGACGTCACTCAGGCTGTCCTTTCTAACACACAGTAGAGAGCGGTGAAGTGATGCCTAATGTATCAAGGCAGATGTTCACACAAGCATGCATTTTACTGAGCATTTCAAGGGTGTGAATGAATTACGTTCCCATAGCAATAGTGTCGCACCGAGTGACTAACTGATAAGGGAACTGAAAGTTATGCACCATAACTCATGTTCCCTGAAGGAAGGGAACGAGGTGCAACACAGTTGGCCCTTTTCAATGCTGAACGCTCGGTGAAGTGAATTTTGGAGGACGTAGGATGGGCGTCCGCGTCTTAAGTACCCAGAGGGCGGGGTCTCTGGGGTGATGCTGACGCCCCCTGCCGTAAAGGCGTGAATGTATTCCTACAGGTAATCACGCGGGGGCGCAATTTCCCATAGCAATAGTGTTGCACCTCATTCCCTTACTTCAGGAAACATGAGTTATGGTGCATAACTTTCAGTTTTTCTATATTCTCACAAAAACAAGTATGGGCACATTAAGGTTTGTCACATGGAATATTAATGGAGCCGGTAGCCAACATAAAAAATATAGAATCTTTAACAAGATTAAACTGATCGGGCTTGTGATTTCTTTTTTCATTTTGTCCAGTAAAGTTTTCCTTTCATCTGAATATTAAAAACATTCCAAAATGACGTGCTGCACTGACTCAGTATTCTGGCAAAAGTCACAACGTCCACTATTGTGTTTCCCTATAATACACAAAGTACTGTTCAAATTTGTATGACCTATTCTTAATCTTGTTATTATTGATTCCTCTCTCCTATTTCCTCCTCGATACCTGTTACTGTTCTGAACTGCAAATGTCTTCCCTTTTTTTGTTTCCTGTTCCCACCTTTGTTGCCATAACTGTTTCCATACAATACTTTTTCCTTCTGTTTTGCTTAATTGGATATTTATATCAACTGTCTCTATTTATAGAATGTTTAGCAATCTGGTCAGCCTTTTCATTACCCTGAATCCCTCTATGTGCAGGTATCCACATAAATACAATACTCCTTCCTTCCTTAACCAGCTGCAAATGGGAAATCTTGTCCTGGTTAATAAATCCTGGCTTGCTTTTGATTTTCCTGTACTCATGCATGACAAGGTAGAAGCAGAATCACTACAAATGATTACCTTGTATTCTGAAGGTAATTTAGTCCATTCTAAGGTCAGATAATGTTCACCTAGTTGCTACTAGCTGCTGGATGTGAAGGACCAGCCAATGGGAGTGAAGGTCCAACCCACTAACGATGATTGACAGCTGAAGTCATTCTGCTGAAAACTGGCATTATGAAATAAACAGTTGTAAAAAAAGCCATTATGAAATAAAAGAATAAAAATTAAAATGTGTCACTATAATAAGCGTACACACTTGTGTTATAATGCTTTACTTATTTATTTAATGTTGAGCATTTTGGTGTTCCATACAGTCACATACAGGAAGGTGAAACAAGTATTTTTTTGGAGAGTCCCTGAAAGCAGCACGGCTGTATAAAGACCAGCAGCGAGCAGCAGGACGGATGAATCGTCTCTTTGAGCTGAACTTCTCTGCAGTCTGGTCAAACCTCTGGTAGGTTCAAAAAATAAGTTGTGAGTTAAACTCTGCACGGTTCAGACAGTTAGTTAGTTAAGCAGGTTAACCCGAGTTGGTTTCGTTTTATTTAATGTGAGCTTCGTTTTCCAGCTAAAGCTGCGTTAAATGTCTGAAAACCAGTTTGTTGTCTTGTTGTTTACTCATGTTTAAAATACAAACAAACATCTATTGTGCTCGTGTTGAGAAGTTTTCATGTTATTATGTTTCATTAACTGGAATTTAAACCCTATGAGGAAAATTATTTTAATTGATTTAAACAAATATAAAATTTTAAAGCACACGAGTTTCACTGGTGTAAGTTAGGTTAACTAATAAGGTTAATATGTTAATTTGTTCAAGTATTTTGCTCAAATTGCTCGTCACGTTAGGGTTTATTACGTCTTGTATGAGTTAGTAATACTTTGGATTGTGCTTTTGCTTGGTTTTTCTTGTCTCAAGACATTTTCTTGTCTTTTTGGACGTGGATCATGGAAGACAGTTTTGGAGCATCAAGCTCAGGCTTCATTCTGGTTTTGAAAACCTACACTTGGAGTTTTGCTTCATCTGTCCTTCAGCTCTCAGTTTCCCAGCATGATGCTGCCACCACCATGCTTCAGTGTAGGGATGATGTTCTCAACATGAGGTGTTTGCACTCTGTTGAAACCAGAACCTCTGACTACATCTGACGTGTATTTCATGTGACACCGTTGATCCTCTTCATCCTCAAGTGTCACCCTGTGCCTCTCTTCATCCCTCTGTGGACTCTCCTCGTCCTCATTCCTCCTCTTCTTCAGACTCCTTCCCGTCTTTTACTGAAAACAAACCGTCAGATCAGGTGTATACTGAGACCATCTGACTATTGAACCAACTTTGTGTCTTGTGAAGTTAATAGTTGGGCCTTCAAAGAACATGAGGTGAATACATGTGCAAGCTCTTCTTGGTTTTGGACTTTTTTAATGGACATTTTAAAAACAGGCTCTCTCCTCCTTCCACTTGGCTGCAACAATCTGAAGTGTTTTGTGTTAATCTGTTATTCATCATTAAACTGAAAATCCATTAAAATTCCAGATTTTGAAGCAACAAACAAATAATATTTTGCAACTCACTGTAAGTACAAGTACGTATAAAGAAAAAAAATGAATAATGTTCTTTAATTGTTCTTTGTAGGTGACAACGAGTGAGAATGGCTGTACGTACCGTACATCCAGCGAGAGGTATCTATGAGAATCTTTTTTTAATTTTTATCCAGTGTGAATAAATAATTTCACTGCAGTCCACTGGGAGCTGAGCAGAGCTTCCAGACAGCTAATGTGAATGAGCTCCATCATTAATTCGTCCCCTCTGAAGAATTTGCATCTTCACATCAATCATTTCAGCTTTGTTGATTTGTGGAACCTCTTGTCTGTTTTTCAGCTTGTCTGCTCCGGTCAAAGACTTTAACTCACCTGAGTTCTTGACAGCAAAAGGTTAAGCTCACGTTTTCTTCTAACGCCCCCCCCCCCACACACACACACACACACACACACACATTTACCCATCTTGTCTGAATTTGTTGCAGGTCCTAAATACTTGGAAATGGTGTCAGACCTTGTTGACAGTCGTAGACAAGAGCGGTACGCCTTACAGAACCCGCTGGGCTCCGTCCTCAGGATCGCAGCTCTTGAAGACAGCAGCACGGTGGCACAACTGGTAGAGCTGCTGCCTCTCAGCGAGAAGGTTGCCGGTTCAAATCCCGGTCCGGGGCCTTTCTGGGTGGAGTTTGCATGTTCTCCCCGTGCATGCGTGGGTTTCCTCCGGGTACTCCGGTTTCCTCCCACAGACCAAAAAACATGCTTGTTAGGCTGATTGGTGACTCTAAATTGACCCTAGGTGTGAGTGTGAGAGTGGATGGTTGTTTGGTGTGAGTGAGACAGGTCCCTCTTGTAAATGAGTCCCCGTGACTCAACGAGGCTAGCCTGTATAAATAAAGGTTGAATGAATGAATGAAAAAAGAGTACGAATGGGGGAAGTTTTACCTCCCAGAGATGGTAAACATGAAGGTGTTCGGTGTGGTGGAAGGTTCACCGTGCCCGTCTGATGAGCTCGTACTGATGACGTGCGAGGACAAAAGGCTGTTCGCCTTTGATGGAGAGGAGCTGCATGTGGTGGGTTCAGGCCTGTATGAGCTGCAACAGTGGGGAATCAAGTATCCATCAGATGAGACCTATTACAATGGAGAGGCCTTCAAAGACATGGTGAGAAGCTGGTTATTTTCTGAGTCTGCTAGTGGAGCTTTGTGATGGTAGAAACATTTTGAAGCTGCTGTAAAAAGAATGACCACATTATTTCAGATCTATGGTTTTACATATCAGGACCAGACCAAATGATCTGGACTTTACCAGGTCCTGAAATCATTCACTTCTATCCTCACGTGTATAAAACACAACAGGTTGCCCTGTGTCGTTAAACAAACATGGAAAAACTTTGTGGGGAAAATGAGTTTCCCTTCCTGCATCCACAGGATTCACATCATTCGTCCTAGAAGAACATCAGTAATAAACTTAGAGAAGCAACTGTTGCTGCACATCTACTGAGGAAGGGTCAAAGGTCATTTCCAAACTAATTGGAGTCCATCAGTCTACAGAGAGAATATTTACAAGCAGAAACCATTTAATGATGGCTTCCAGTCTGAGGAGTAAACATTCCAATAAATTCACCCCGATGTCAGACTGTGCAATGCTGAGAACAAAGTTCAAAACACAGAAGACGGTTGAAATCGGTTCAAATCCCGGTCCGGGGGCCTTTCTGGGTGAAGTTTGCATGTTCTCTCCGTGCATGCATGGGTTTTCTCCGGGTGCTCCAGTTTCCTCCAACAGTCCAAAAACATGCATGTTAGACTGATGGTGACTCTATGACCCTGGGAGTGAGTGAGACAGGTCCCTCTTGTAAATGAGTCCCTGTGGCTCAACGAGGTTAGCCTGTATAAATGAAGGTTGAATGAATGAATGAATGAAAAGCTCCATCTCTGACTCTACAGGCCTCTGGGTCAAAGGTCATGGCAGCACAGTTCAGGTTTGGAGAAGTTCTTCTGAATGAACCACAAGACTTCTGACCCATGTCCTTCTTTGGACAGATGAGGACAATGTAGATGTGTTTACCCATAATGCACAGAAGCATGTTTGGTGAAAAACATCACAACAAACACCTCATGCTGTCAGCACGGTGGTGGAGGGATGATGATGTGGGCCTGTTTTACATCCTCTGGATCTGGACACCTCTCAGTCATTGAGTTGACCAGGAACGCTGGAGACAAATGTGAGGACATCTGTCCAACAGCTGAGGTGTGGCTGAACTGTCTCACAAAATAAACATCTGAGCTGCTCTAACATGAGCTGGTCCTAATTTTCACATATTTATCTGAGCTTCATTAAAAAAAATAAAATAAACACAAATGAGTTGTTTTTGTACATGTGAGGTTGGATTGAAATATTTTGAGAACCCAGTAAGAAGCAGCTCATTTTTATTCATTTAAAGAGGCTGGACTTTTTCTCATGACTGCTTTTTTCTTCTAATCTTCTGTTCTCTGTAGACGAAGGAGGACTGGGAAGAGGTGAAGAGGGGAGATGTGGGGAAGAAGTTGGAGGAAGAGCATAAAAAACTGGTGCAATCACACAAATCAAAGTTCTTGGAGAACCTTCAATCACAAAAATAGGTGGATGTTTGTTCTTCTACACACTCACTGTTCAAAATGAATTCAGCCATTATTTAAAAATCTCTGATTTTGAAGGTCCTGTCAAACCACCAGAAACAATATTTGTCATCCATTGTTCAAGGGTGTGTTAATCTAGACCAGGGCTATTCAAGTGGAGGCCCAGGGGTCAAATCAGGCCCACAGGTGAGTTCAGCTCGGTCCACCAGTGGGTTCATTTTTAAGTAAAACTAGATTTTAAACCATCAAACACACTTCATGACAATAACTGCAGGATGTCCCTGAGCTCCTGGTTTTCAGTAACTGTGGCCCCTGAGCAGTTTAGTTGAAAAGCCCTGATCTAGACTAATGACAAAGTAAGTTTCTTCATATTTTCTCCTTTTTGTTTGTCTTCATAGACGTTGCTGAGTCGTGGATTCATCATTTCCAAAACGCTCTTCTGAGTCTCGTATCATCGCCTGTTCCTGCGTGAACTTCAGATCAAACCACAGCTGCAGAAATCACAAAAACTAAAATACTTTTTGCTAAATCTAACAAAAGAATGAAGTTAAGTAATTCCATGAAGACATTTCTGTTCTTCACAGCTTATATCTTAATCCATTTATTAAACTGGTTCGATGCATTCAGAGTGAGGGCTTTCTGAGTGGAGGTTGTAGAACTTGAACTATAAACGAGCAGACTGGTCGTCTGGATGTTTAAACAGGAAGTAGTGAATGTTTCACTTCCTTCTGTCAGTCCATCAGAACTGAGTTATGTTGATTGTACTTGTGTCATTTCACCTGATCATAATCAAATAAAGTCATTTTAAAAACTTGTTAGAGGTATCTTCTAGCTGCTTCAGTTTTTTATTGTGATCTTTCGACTGCTTCCTTCATCGATCACAACACATAAAGGCAGCTGTTTTTACAGAAACACGTCCTGAGCAGAATAAAGACTCCAAATTTGGGCACGAGGCATAATTTGTAATCCAAATGATGCCAGAATGCATATAGCTGGGGGGGAGGGGGGTCATCCCCCAGCAAATGTTGAATAAAGTAGATGCCATTTCCTGCATTCTGATGTTTTTCAAAGGGGTGTTAAACATTTACCTACATAAGTAAACACTTGATTCAATAACTATTTTAGAGAGCAACAAGAAGTAGCCTCTCAGCTCTCCTTGTGTGAATACAGCATGCTCCGCCTCTTTCAAGCATCCTAACCTTCCCCACTGCATCAAGTAATATCTTCATGGCCCAAGGGCGTAACTTTGTGTTGAAAGTTGGTGGGGACGGCTCATGGGGAAAGAGAGCTATCTACGGGACGCCTTTGTTTTTTGAAAGAATAAAGCCAAAAAATGTGAGTGGTATACTAATTTAATTCTTACAGTTAAAACATAGCTGTTACAGTATAATATTTTGGGCAGAAATCATATATAAATGTAAACTTAACAAGTTTCCAAAAATAAGTGGATACAAATCCACAAAAAAACTAAAAACAATCAGCTTTCTACATCAGAAACAACAACTCAGAACAGAAAAACACAGATTCATACTGGAGATGCTAATGAAAATTTCTGTATAGTGTAGGGATATATATGCACTAGTCAGTTTTGCTGACTGTACAATATTCCAGATGAAAGATTGAGCAGGTTTTCACCTGACAAACTTATCATCAATTAAACGAGTTCTCTCTTTTTCAGTTTAATACCAATAATTCTGTGCCTTGGAGGTGAGATGTAAAGACATGAAATGTTAACTTATGTTGGTACAGCAGGACTGAACCATTTATTTAACAGAATCATAAATTACATCACAACATATTTACATGATTGATTGATCAGGTTTCCTATAATTAACTTCAGCACAGATGAAACACGCGTCCGTAATTTCATAGGAACAACAGGACACAAGTTATCGATCTTATAATAACTTATATCTCTGCAGACATTTAACTTAAGTTTACTGGCTTAAAATAAGAAAGTTTCAGGGAAGAGAAAATGGAGGATGAAATAAAATGGAGGATGAGGAGAGGTACTATCTTGATGTGTTTTAACCAGGAAAAGCACACTCTTCGTCGGCTTCAGCTAGACTTTCACCCGCGGGGAACAACGACTCTTTACCTGGCGAAGATTCTTCATCTCGGTTACGGTAAAGTAGATTAGCCTCAACGTACACAGACCGTCCGTCCGTGCTCACGTTGTTCAGGCTTCAGCTCGTTCACCTTCCTGCAGCTTCCATGAGATCTGCGTCGACCTACTAAAGTAGCGACCTCAGTTCCGATTTGGCTTTTCAAGATAAAAGATTCCTTTGAAGGAATTTCACTAAAATAGAGCTTTTTCAGCTTGAAATGGATTTATAACTGGCATGTTATAAATCTTTTAACTGAATGACGTGTCCTTAGCGTGTGACTGACGTTCATTCAGCTCGTTGGGGAACTTCATGGCTGGAGTTCCTCAGCAGACGCTAAGGCTCAGACAGGAAGTGGGGCCTTAAAAGAAGAGGGTTGACCCAGTCAAATCCATCCGCTCTTTGGCTGTTTGCCAGAGAACGGGAGGGATTTAGTTCAGGTCAGAAGAGTTATCAAAAGTTAAAGAAGTGAAGATTATTCAATGCAAGTGTTTAGAGAAGTGACAGAAACCTGTCGTGGGAGGGCGTGGGAGGAGTTCAGAGAGGCCATGGAGAATGACTTCCGTACGGCTTCGAGGCGATTCTGGTCCACCATCCGGCGTCTCAGGGGGGGAAAGCGGTACGCGACCAACACCATTTATGGTGGGGATGGCGTGCTGTTGACCTCAACTCGGGATGTTGTGAGTCGGTGGGCGGAATACTTCGAAGACCTCCTCAATCCTACTGGCACGTCTTCCACTGAGGAAGCGGAGCCTGGGGACTTTGGGTCGGGCTCTCCAATCTCTGGTGCTGAGGTCGCCGAGGTGGTTAAAAAGCTCCGCGGTGGCAAGGCTCCGGGGGTGGATGAGATTCGTCCTGAGTTCCTTAGGGCTCTGGATGTTGTGGGGTTGTGTTGGCTTACGCGACTCTGCAATATCGCGTGGACATCGGGGGCAGTTCCCTTGGATTGGCAGACTGGGGTGGTGGTTCCCCTATTCAAAAAGGGGGACCGTAGGGTGTGTTCCAACTATAGAGGGATCACACTCTTAAGCCTCCCTGGTAAGGTCTATTCAGGGGTTCTGGAGAGGAGGGTCCGTCGGATAGTCGAACCTCGGATTCAGGAGGAGCAGTGTGGTTTTCGTCCTGGTCGTGGAACACTAGACCAGCTCTACACCCTCAACAGGGTCCTGGAGGGTGCGTGGGAGTTTGCCCAACCAGTTTACATGTGCTTTGTAGACTTGGAAAAGGCATTCGACCGCGTCCCTCGGGGGGTTCTGTGGGGGGTACTCCGGGAGTATGGGGTACCAGGCCCATTGATATGGGCTGTTAGGTCCCTGTACGACCGGTGTCAGAGCTTGGTCCGCATTGCCGGCAGTAAGTCAGGCTCGTTTCCGGTGAGAGTTGGACTCCGCCAAGGTTGCCCTTTGTCACCGATTCTGTTTATAACTTTTATGGACAGAATTTCTAGGCGCAGCCAAGGTGTTGAGAGGATCCGTTTTGGTGGCCTTAGAATCGCTTCTCTGTTTTTTGCAGATGATGTGGTCCTATTGGCTTCATCAGCTCGTGATCTACAGCTTTCGCTGGAGCGGTTTGCAGCTGAATGTGATGCGGCCGGGATGAGGATCAGTTCCTCCAAATCCGAGGCCATGGTCTTGAGCCGGAAAAGGGTAGCGTGCCCTCTCCGGGTCGGGGAGGAGGTCCTTACCCAAGTGGAGGAGTTTAAGTATCTCGGGATCTTGTTCACGAATGAGGGAAAACTGGAGCGTGAGATCGATAGGCGGATAGGTGCAGCGTCCGCAGTGAAGCGGGCGCTGTACCGGTCTGTCGTGGTGAAGAGAGAGCTGAGTCAAAAGGCAAAGCTCTCAATTTACCGATCGATCTACGTTCCCACCCTCATCTATGGTCATGAGCTTTGGGTTATGACCGAAAGAACAAGATCTCGGATACAAGCGGCTGAAATGAGTTTTCTCCGCAGGGTGGCTGGACTCTCCCTTAGAGATAGGGTGAGAAGCTCAGTCATCCGGGAGGGACTCGGAGTAGAGCCGCTGCTTCTCCACATCGAGAGGAGCCAGTTGAGGTGGCTCGGGCATCTGGTTAGGATGCCTCCTGGACGCCTCCCTGGTGAGGTGTTCCGGGCATGTCCCACCGGGAGGAGACCCAGAGGAAGACCCAGGACACGCTGGAGGGACTATGTTTCTCGGCTGGCCTGGGAACGCCTTGGGATTCCCCCAGAGGAGCTGCTCCAAGTGGCTGGGGAGAGGGAAGTCTGGGCCTCCCTACTTAGGCTGCTACCCCCGCGACCCGACCCCGGATAAGCGGAAGAAAATGGATGGATGGATGGATGGACAGAAACCTGTCGCCAATTATACAGATTACTGATTAAGCGTCTTAACTTTTGTAAAACAAATCTGAATAAGTCATTCTGACATATAATTCAAGTTTAGGCATAGTTCTTGACTAAGACAGAGAAAAGTATACCAGTTTATGTTTATGTTTATTAAATTTGTTCATTTTTTTTACAAAAGAAACAATACAAGACAATCCCATAAATGATAATGTACAAAATATAAAAAAATGAAAGGTAGCAGAAAGAAGAATAAATCTTATTATATCTGCCCCTTTTTTCCAACAATCAGATTAAACAATAATAATCTTCAACCAACAGTACAAAATGACTAACTCTTTCTAATTTTCTAACTAATACAATACACATTACGCTATTTCATATATATTTTTTAACACATTCGTTTTGATCATTTTCTTAAATGTAAACATTGACTTGGCATTTTTAACTACATTCTCCAAGCCATTCCATAATCTAATTCCCTGGATTGAGGTAGAACGTCCCTTCAAACTAGTTCTGAATTGTGGTTTTACAAACATCTCTGTCCCCTTAAGATTATAACAACTTTGTCTTTTAACAAAATGCATTTGGATATTTAAAGGTAATGCATTATTTTGAGCCCTATACATAACTGATAAAATATTATAGTCTACCAAATCATGGAACTTCAATAACTTCAGTTGATAAAATAATGTACTTGATGGATGACGGTAATGTTTTCTAGTGATAATTCTTACAGCTCTTTTCTGTAATACAAAAATAGGCTTTGTGATTGTTTTACACGCATTCCCCCAAACATCAATACAATAGATTAAGTGTGGAACAATGATTGTGTTATACAACAAATACAGAGCTTTATCATTCAATAGGTCTCTGACTTTGTACAGTACTGCAATCGATTTAGCTATTTTTATTCTTACAGAATTTATGTGTTGTTTCCATGTCAGTTTGTCATCAATGATAACACCCAAAAACTTCACCTCACTCACTCTACAAATCTCAACACCCTCAATTTTGAGTGGAACATCAACAGTTTTCTTTTTATTACTGAATATCATGTAATTAGTTTTTTCTAGATTTAATGATAATTTATTTATTTTAAACCAAGTTTGTATCTTGACAAATTCTGTCTTTATCAAT
>JBBPBX010087468.1:2140-14696 GCA_038048925.1 Garcialebias charrua
AACAGGATAATATTAAACTCTTCATGCTCCAAAGCTTTTCAGAGTACCGGTATCTTCATTACAAAAAAAAAAAACAGCACATAATTATCCATAAAACTTTTTATTAATGTTTTTTCCACCACAATAAAATTTAACAAAGGCTCACTAGAAAAGTGTCAACTTCTGTGTTCTGTACAATAATAACAGTACGTTTGAAAACTGGCCACGCATTCAGCACTCACACCCTCAAATTTTAATATTCAAACACTTTACACATTTACAAATTTAAAAAACAAAATGGCGCCAGCTGGCGAACATCTCGGAAACATGACGTGGCCTACCATCTGGCTGTAAAGACTCCCGAGAGAAGCCAAATGGCTAACAAGCTAGTTGGCTAACAGGCTGTAGCTGTTTCACACATTAGCGGTTTCTTTTTTTTTGAGTGCTACTAAGAGGACAGTTAAACCACTCTTTACGTTTATAAAATCCTCTTTTCCTTGATCTCTTTTTGCTTTTTGTCATTATCTGACTGCATGTCTGCTAGCAGTTAGCGCCTAGCTACCTTTGTAAAGGAATGCACTTTGGCAGATTAAACCAAATGCCCTGGATGTTAGCCATAACAATGACAAGGATAACGCATTCTGAGGTACAAACATAAAAAATGTAGCATCTTAAAACCCCATTAATACCAACAGCACATCTGGGAAGAGCTCCTCGTAGCTGCAGATAGTAGGCAAACCCCCCGCTATTCGCTACTAGCGTTCAGTTAGCAGTAGGCTAGTGTTAGCTTCACTGCGGGGAAAACAAATGTCAGTGCAGCAAACGGCTAGTGTTAGCTTGGCCTCGTTGTCAGCAGTCGCCTTTTAGTCACGAGGCGACAGATGGCGACAGTTGGCCGATATGTGTCTGTACATTGTGCAGCCATGTTGCACAGCCCTCCATTACCTCAACACACACACACACACACACACAAAATGTCTGAGCTGATGTGTTTAAAGCTACAATCTGTGGTTGCCACGTTAGCCTCGTCTGCTAAACTTTCCAGAAGTCCAAGTATCAGTTTTAATGCACAACATGCTCCATTTAAAATTTACAAGTACCTCCTGTGTGTTGGGCTGGCACTGTGTTAGCAAAATAAGTGAAAACCAACAAGCAACAGTTAAAAAAAAAATTAACTGCTAAACTCACAGCTACAAGCAGTTAGCGCTTAGCTTCATGCTACGCTACTGCAACATACGGTAAGTGGAAACAGTTGATTCTTTTTGAATCACGAGTACTTTAGTTTGGCTTAGCGTCCATGTTTTAGTTCATCGTCCCTCTCCACTGCTGCTAATTGTTGCAAATAGTTTGTTGGATTTTCACTAAATTCAAAGTAAAACATGTTGAAACAACCTCTTTGGAATTTTCTGAAGAAAACCAGGAACCAATCATGTCGCTACGCTGTTAGCAACTGACGAATGGTTAGTTAACGTGTGTGTGTGTGTGTTGGGTGGGCATGGCATGGCATTAAGATACAGAAGGCACAAAGTTTTGACTCTCAGCACTCCGTCTCACAAAACACAATTTTTTTTCTTTTTTAAACCCAAAAAAAAAAAAAAAATACAGGATCCCCTCCCCACTTCCTGTTTCTCCTCCTCCTCCCTCAGAAGGGGGCAGAGATTCCTCTGATTTGGGCGGGGCATGTAGAATAATCTACACTTCTAGTTCCTCCTGTGTCGTCCACTTCCTGTGTGCTACAACAGGCCGATCCTCAGAACCTCCTTCTCATCATCATCTTCATCCTCATCAACTGTTTCGCGGTGCATTTAGGTACTTCTTTTTTTTTTTCCACGTACTTCCATAAATACGTGTGCGTGAGGGAACAAGCTTTAAGAACGTTTTTGATATTGCACACACACGTTCCGCTACAAACACACTCACACACCCATTCAAGTATTCAGTACAAACTGCACATTGTAGTAAATACACAGATTACACTTTTAAATATTAAAACATGGCAAATAAATAACATCTCCTCACACACCTCCCTTTCAGTCACATTAAAGACATCATTTAGCAATACTGAATCATGCACGTCAGCCGTGAAGTGTGACCATTAGAAGCCTTTTGACTGAGCCGTCAATAGACGGATCAATCCACGCACAGGAAAAGTCAATCCTTCATATCTTGAGAATACGTTTTAGTTGGAGTTTCATCGTTTGTGGCGTTTACACATAGACAAAACTAAAATCAGATGAAGCAGAATTCATAAAACTGTCAGTTCATTACTGGTGCCTAGAAATAAAGAAAAGTCTCCTTTTGAAACTGTTAAATAACTAAACGCATTAGAAAATTAATAATAATTTTAAAGACACCAAGAACTTTACATATTTTGGCGTACATATTTTTTTAGGATCATTATAGCCTTAATACATAAACAGATATTTGTTTAGGCTTTGTCTACACTACTCCAGATATATATATATTTTTTGGAACATTTATTTGTAAATACTGTAAACAAAAAGACTGCTTTTAACAAAAATGTTGAAATACCTAAAAGTCGCCACTAGGTGGTGAGAAAGTCCACGTTAACGACATCTTTAAATACAGAGAAATAAGATTAACGAGATTCCTCCTAAGATAGTTTTTATCTTTGAAAAATGTTCAGTTTCCTCTCGGACAAGTTTTTCACCTCGTGCTCAAGATTTTTACGGCGACAGAATCAAGAAAAAAGAAACTAAAGGTCAAAATGACTTCATGGTGGTTTCGGTTTGTACGGCAGAAAGTGACGTGTCAAAAATACAGTCACATCACGATTTCTAAAAATGTTTTCACAGTAATCCACCAGAAAGTTTTTCAAAATCTCAACTTTGGAAAGCTCTTAAAACGTCGGAGGGCCCGTCCACATGAAAACAGTGCATTGAGAACGTGTTTCTTCTCGGAAGGTTGCCGGTTCAAATTCCAGGACTGACCATATTAAAATATGGGTGGGACAGGGGAAACATTCACACCTGCCTCCACCCTCATTTACCCTGCCCTGGGCTCTTGAGCAAGGCCCTTAACCCCCAGCATCTGCTCCCCCAGGCATCTTTGATAGCAGAGGGCTGAGGTAGTTCGGTGGTCTGTGGTTGCATCAGGAGGGTTTGACATAAGATTTCATACCAGCTTTACACTTCATGCTTTGTTTCCTGTTTCAGGTGGTTTTTAGTCATAGCGCCACCTATAGACCTGGTAGTCAAAGCAGCCTTTTGGGTCATTTTCTTTTTTGTGTAAATGACGACCATTTTAGAAACTTTACAAGTGTTGAAAAAATGATTTGTTTTTATGTGGATAAACTCCTTTGTGGGCGAGAGGATAAAAAAAATCTCTTACTTTAGAGTAGTGTAGACAAAGCCTGGTAGGCTAATAAGTTTCCCTTATTCCTTTTGTATTTCACGTATTTTTTTTAATTTTCTACAATATGATATACAGTATTATTGAGCTTTTCTATTTGATTTTATTTCCTTATTACTTAAATTTGTGATTTTACTCCACAATGATAACTTAAGACACAAATATGTGAGATGGATACTTTTAATTTAGCTTTTAATACCGTAAATTTATTGTTCCCCATCTGTAATTTATTTTTAGTTTTGTAAGGTTTGTGATTTTTTTTTAAAGTCATATTTTAGTTTCCTTTGTCCTCTTTCTGCAGGATCATGATTATAGAACATTTCTTACATCTAAACAGGGTTTCAAATGGCTCATTAACAAAACTCTTAATGTAGATTAATTTATCTTACAATTAATTTTCATTAACTTTTATTTACATTATGTTTTTTGTTTTTAGCTCACAGATTTTGTTTTTAAATAGCTGTTCCGTTTTGTATTTGTGCAGAATAAGGACATTTAAAAAAGTTAATTTTACAAGTTAAAACCTTGTAAACAAAGGAACCAGTGTCTCTGGTTTTACTAAAGTTTCCCTCTTTCTGTAAAACCATATAATTTTTTTTTTTTAAATATGAGAAACAAACTGAAGCCCTTATTTAAAACAATCAAAGCAAAAAAGTTTGGTTATTATAAATTTATGTCTGGAATCGTTTTGGTGATCTATACAAAATAAAATTGACTTTCCCATGTGCTCCTTCAAAACTTGGTTTCTGTTCCCCTGTCAGACCACAAACAAACAGTTTAACATAATTGAGCCCTTTGATTTGAACATTATTTATAACTTGCCTGAAAACGTCTCCTTCGTTGGCCACTTTCCTCCTTTAAGATTCATATTTGGTTTGAAACAAAGGAGGAAAAACTGGTTCTGATGAACACAACATCCTTCACAGGCAGCTCCTGTTTAGCCTACCTGCTAACCATGAGAACAAACACGTTAAAACCCTAAACTGTAAAAAAGTTGCCATTCTGACACAATAAGGCTGGGCAGTGGAGAGCTGACACGCTATGGCTAATAAAAAGCTAAAGTTAGCCTCAAAACTGACAAAAGAAGGCAAACTGTGAGCTAGCTACGGCTAGCTGACACCTTGAAGTTCACTAGATTAACTGCTAGCCAGGTAAACTGTAAAAAGGTAGTATTATGACAGCTAAACACTTAGCTGTTTAATCTGTGCCAGCTAGCAGTTGGCCAGTTTCACTACATTTGGCGCCCAACGTGGGGCTAAATGTTGTGAAAATCTACAACACTGACAGGCACTATGCTAACTTAAGCTAGCATGGTACTACCAGCTAGCTAGTTGATATGAAACAGAAGCTGGCCACCCAGCAGGTAGACACTCAAATCAAAGTTGTAGGATCTTCGATTGTGAGTTATCTAGTTAACTATCCCTGAACTAAAATTCATCACATTTGTTTTTTAGTCAAACGAAAGAAAAACCAGCAAGCTAATCATTCCCGTAGCTTTAGCGTTAAAAGGACAAATCACTAACAATTCTCTGCAGATAAATCCTTGTGAGAACTGAAGTCCCTTAACATTTTTGGTGTTAAACTGATTAACTCAAGTGAATTATTTTTGAAAAGCCTTGTTCCCTCCATTAGCACCATCTTTCATGTGTTGGTGAGTTTGAAGCTACAGATCAGCGCGGCGTGTTCCGATTGTCTGAAACGCACCACAGTCACTTCACACGCTCTCACTTCCTGTCTTGGATAAAATTACAAAAACAATCCTTTTTTTTTTTTAAAGACGGGTCTAAAAACTTGAGGCCCCTCTAAACATGTCGTATGTTTGAGCCCGGCCACTTTGCATGTTTAGATGCTCCAACGCCAAGTTTCCATTTGTCTTGAATGCACCACAGCAGTGCAATAAACAACCAAACCCTCGTCCAAACTGGACCCACAGTTTTATTTAGGTCTGGCTGTTGCTCATGAGCAGTTTTTATCTCTGCTGCAGAGGGTGGGGGTGTGCTCACCCTCAACTGACCAGTTTGGGCAGAACCGTCCTAGTCTGAATGTTCCCGTTGGCATCTGTGATTGCTGCCAAGTTAGTCCTGGTTTTGGAAGAGGAGGAGGTGGTGGAGGAGGTCGTGGCAAGTTTAGAGATAGAGGTGATGGCACCATCAGTGGTGGAGGTGCCCCGTTTGAACAATGGAGTTTTTTCCCCTGTGGTCGTTGCCGTTGGGGGTTTGGGTAATCGCCTCCTCAGCCACGGGTGGCGCAATGCCATGCTGGGCGTCATCCTGAGTACCGGGTCCCACTCGAGACAATGTTTGAGGAAGTCCAGGAAAAGCGCGTCGTCACAACCCTTCAGCGCTGCGCTCCAGTCTTTGCTGCTCGGGGGGCCGCGAGTTTTTCCGCGCCGTGAACGACCCCCGTTCAGCACGGTCGTGCCATCGGGCAGGGTGGTGACGGTGCAGTAACGAGGGTACCCTTTGGATGACACAAAGTTCTTTGCCCGCTTGGAGGCATCCAGGAGCTTCTGATTGGGCATGCCCAGAAGTTCGATGATGCAGGCCAGCTGGTCGGCTTCATCTTCGCCCGGCAACAGTGGGTACCCGGTCAGCAGCTCCGCCAAGATGCAGCCCAGGGACCACATGTCGATGGGCATCCCGTACCTGGACCCTGGAGGACACGGGAAAACCTTTAGAGACGTAAGCCTCAACTCAGGCAGGCATAGAGTATAAATGTTGTTTCACTACTTTAGAAAACTGGAAACACGCTTAAACTCAAGAACAAAAAAACGTGTATGATAAATATTTTGTGGTTTTTAAAGTTTTTTTTTTTATACCTCAGGGACTATTGGGATTCCTACTGAAATTACAGATATAAAATTTATACATCATTTTGATTCCACGGGTTTTATAAGTTCTAGTTGAGCAGAAAACTTTGATTAATTAAAAATTTTGATTACCGTAATTTTCAGACTATTGAGTGCACCTGAATATAAGCCACACCCACTAAATAAAAATAAATAAATTTTCTGCATATAGGCCGATCTTGTCTATAAGCCGCAGGTGTCCACCTTGTAACATGAGATGCTTAAACAGAAATATATTATTTAAACTTTTAATTAAATGGGTATCGGTAAAATACAAAAATACATACAGTTAAAAAAAAATCTGAACAATGCTGGTAACACAGCTGGTGAAAAAATAAAATAAACTGCAGTAGCCTGCCAAGAAAAGTCACTGATCACTATCTTGATATTATTCCTGTGCACTAAAACCACTGAAGTCATCTTCTTCAGAGTCAGAATTGAACACAGACTCAGAAAAACTTCATCACACACGTCCTCAGTCTCTTTCGTTGTCGCTATCAACGTCACTTGAGGCAAATTTGCAATTTGATTCGATTTATGATTCACACTTATGTTGAGTGGCTGCAAATACTTTGTTGTGCCCCAGCGAGAGGGTAAACTCCCGCAGGGAGGGGGGAAACAAAGTTGAATTTATACAGCCTCATTGAGTCACGAGGACCCACCCCCCAAGTGACATGTATTGGGCAGCTATATATGAGCGCCCGGGTGTAACAAGGCTAAATGTTTTGGCGGCAGGAAGCTCGTTAGCCCGTCAAATAAATAAAATACATAAATTTGTCTCAACATTGTATAAGCTTCGGGGCTCAAAGCATGTTAAAGTGTGAAGAAAGTAGTGGCTTATAGTCTGGAAATTACGGTAGTTTAAGTTTTAAATCCCGTATTTTCTGGACTATAAGTGGCTCTTTTAAATCATAGTTTGGCCAGTCCTGCAACGTATAGTATAAAGAGACTTATTTACATTTTTTTTCCTATTCACAATGGAATTTTTGACTGACACGTTAAATGTTCATTCAAACTGACTTGAACCAGAGTAATATTACCATTTGCAGCCATGAGAGGGCCCTCTAGGCTTTTGACAACAGGTATATGTTCAAAGTCAAGTCAAAGTCAAAGTCAACTTTATTGTCAGAACTGCAATATGTACAGGACATACACAGGACCGAAATTGTTGTTGTTCTTCTATAAGTCACTGTTTTTTGCATAGTTTGCATGCTCTGCGACTTAGACGCAGAAACAACATACTGTATTTATGGATTCGTTCCCATATTTAAACCAATTTTTGGCTGAGATATGACCGTTTTCATTCATTCTGACTGAAAATATTGAACATTGAAGTGCATTAATTAAGTAAAAGTTCAACTGAGACACACCTTTACTATAATGTCGAGCAAATGCAGTGCCTTACGAAAGTATTCGCCCCCTTTGAACTTTTCAACCTTTTGCCACATTTCAGGCTTCAAACAAAGATATAAAATTTTATTTTTTTGAGAAGAATCAACGTGGGACACAATCGTGAAGTGGAATGAAATGTATTGGATGTGTCAAACTTTTTCAACAAATAAAAAACTGAAAAGTGGGGCGTGCAATATTATTCGGCCCCTTTACTTTCAGTGCAGCAAACTCACTCCAGAAGTTCAGTGAGGATCTATGAATGATCACGTTATCCCAAATGACTGATGATGATAAATAGAATCCACCTGTGTGTAATCAAGTCTCCGTATAAATGCACCTGCTCTACCAAGACCCGGTCGTCCCTCTAAACTTTCATCTCAAACAAGGAGAAGACTGATCAGAGATGCAGCCAAGAGGCCCATGATCACTCTGGATGAACTGCAGAGAGCTACAGCTGAGGTGGGAGAGTCTGTCCATAGACAACAATCAGCCGTACACTGCACAAATCTGGCCTTTATGGAAGAGTGGCAAGAAGACAGCTATTTCTCAAAGATATCCATAAAAAACATTGTTTAAAGTTTGCCACAAGCCACCTGGGAGACACACCAGACATGTGGAAGAAGGTGCTCTGGTCAGATGAAACCAAAATCAAACTGTTTGGCCACAATGCAAAACTATGTTTGGTGTAAAAGCAACACAGCTCATCACCCTGAACACACCATCCCTACTGTCAAACATGGTGGTGGCAGCATCATGGTTTGGGCCTGCTTTTCGTCAGCGGGGACAGGGAAGATGGTCAGAATTCATGGGAAGATGGATTGGGCCAAATACAGGATCATTCTGGAAGAAAACCAGTTAGAGTCTGCAAGAGACCTGAGACTGGGACGGAGATTTATCTTCCAACAAGACAATGATCCAAAACATGAAGCCAAATCTACAATGGAGTGGTTCAAAAATAAACGTATCCAGGTGTTGGAATGGCCAAGTCAAAATCCAGACCTGAATCCAATCAAGAATCTGTGGAAAGAGCTGAAGACTGCTGTTCACAAATGCTCTCCATCCAACCTCACTGAGCTCAAGCTGTTTTGCAAGAATGGGCAATAATTTCAGTCTCTCAATGTGCAACACTGATAGAGACATACCCCAAGCCACTTGCAGCTGTAACTGCAGCAAGAGGCGGAGCTACAAAGTATTAACGCAAGGGGGCCGAATAATGTTGCACACCCCACTTTTCAGTTTTTTATTTGTTAAAAAAGTTTAACACATCCAATAAATTTCATTCCACTTCACGATTCATTCGTTCATCTGTGACCATCTGCTCATGTTCGTGCTGCTGTTTATAATGATGTTTTTCTACTACATTAGGGCTTAGTGTATTACTAGCTGATGTCTCTCTTAGTTAATCCTAGACGTTATTATTGTTTTTCTCTTGCATTTGTTGTTGGATGTAACTGGGACCCTGTGTACATAATCTCGTTTTCAACACATGTACTACATGCGGTGCAAATGACAATAAATTCTCTCTGACTCTGACTCTGATTGTGTCCCACTTGTTGATTCTTCACAAAAAATTTAAAATTTTATATCTTTACGTTTGAAGCCTGAAATTTGGCAAAAGGTTGAAAAGTTCAAGGGGTTAGGATACTTTCTGCGAGGCACTGTAAATAATTGTTTTAGGTGTTTATCTTGTTAAATTTTGAAGAATTGCGCAGTGTTCCTCCTTCCTGATGTCCTCCCTCAGAGCGCGCTCCCGGAGCACCGAGGCAGTGAACACTTTTAAAATGCAGCTGATTTGACCGTTAAAGTGCATTTATTAGGGAAAAGTTAGACTGAGACACACCTTTATTATAATTTCCAGCAAACAAATAATTGTTTTCAAGTGTTAATCTTGTCAAATTCTTGTGAAAATCCTCCCGTGCACGCTCCTCCGGCCACCATTTGGCAGCCAATTGATTTTTGGCACAACACCGGCCCACATTTTCTGGGTTGTCAGCGGTGACACATAATAGAAGCGGCATATTTATGGATTTTTCCACTTTATTAGACACATTTGGACTGATGCGACTTATAGGGCAGTGCAACGTGTACGGCGGAAAATACTGTAATAAAGCACGACCCAAACAGAGCTTTTAGTCCAGTTCCTCAGTGACCACTGAGCGGGCTAGGCCACCGAGAAATGTCCATCGGGGCCCCTGGTTCTGTGTGTTATGATTGATGCGACCTTTACTCCGGAGCGACGTATAATCCGGAAAATACGGTATATCTCATCTGAAATTATTTAGGATGTTTTTTTTAAATAATAATTTGTTTTTATATTTTAATTTTTGAACAGCTCTATTTGGTCAGAAACTGTTTAATATAAAAATTACAACTTTCAATAATTCCAAATGCAGTTGAATTAAGGATAATATTGAACACATTATTATCATCCATCTGGTGTATTGTTTTATAAATTGAAGTTACTAGGATTTTATGATTTGGTGGAATATAATATTTTTTTTTACTAATGTACTGTATAAAGCACAAAATAACACTCTACCTTCAAATATTCAAAAGCTTTTTGTAAAGAGGAAAAGTTGTTATAATTTAAAAGGGTACAGATATTTTTGTTAAACCACAATACAGAACAAGTTTAAAGGGTTGTTTTATTTTAATACATGGAATTGGTATATGGAATGGATTGGAATATGATGTTAAAATTGCACAGTCAATATCTGTATTTAAGAAAATTATTAAGAATAGACTGTTGAAAAGTTATGTGTGAATGTTATATATTTTAAATCTCTATAAATTAGTTATATTATTATGGGTTATAAATATGGTTTATGGATCATTTTTGCTTGAATTAATTGTTTAAATGGAATTTTGTTTTTAAAAAAGGGCTGATATTTTAAGATTATCTTAGTCTTCTGCTTCCTTTCATTTTATTTTAAATTTGTTCTTTATTTCTCTATATCGTTCTGTAAATTTTTTTGTTCTTTTGCGTTTTAAATTTTAAATGAATAAATAAATAAAAATAAATAAATAAATTTGAAACATACTAAACCCAAGATAATAAGGTTTTGATTATCATTTTTCATGGTGCGTTCACTGGCATGCCTGAAGTCAGTAAAAATCACATTTTCACCTCATATCATGTAGTGCACTGTCAGAAAATGAGCAGAAATTATCGATTTCAGTGTTCTTGCTAACCAGGCCACAGCTTCTTACCTAGAATCACTTCTGGCGCTCGGTAGAACCTGGACTGGATGTAGGTGTAAACCCTCTGGTGTTCGTAGCAGCTGGACCCAAAGTCTATGACCTGCAGGACAGAGAAGACGGTTTGTTGGTCGTTAATGGAGACGAGCGTTCTTCTCGTGGCGAGCTTCAGACGACCCACCTTGATGCCACTGCGGCCCTGCTGCTTGAGTAAAATGTTCTCGGGCTTCAGGTCGCAGTGGATGATGCGGTTCTTGTGCAGGGCGTCCAGACACTGCAGGATGGAGTGGGCGAACTTCCTGACCAGCGGGAGGCTGAAGCCCTGGAACTTGTTCTTCTTGATGAGCTCGTAGAGGTTCATGCTGAGCAGCTCGAAGGTCATGCAGATGTGGCTCCGGAAGGTGAAGTGCTCCAGCATGTGGATCACGTTCATGCTCGAGTCCTTGTCTTGCTTCCTCAGGTGCTCCAGGATGCGGATCTCCTCAGCTGCCTGCCGGTGGAAGCGCTTCTCGTTGCGGACCATCTTCAGAGCCAGGTGGGTCTGAGTCTTGTGGTCGAAGGCCTTCACCACCTGCCGGGGAGGAAGAGCACGACGGCCCGTTAGAGGCCGACAGAAACAAACGAGCTCAAACGGAAACCAGTTCCTGAAGTAACAGAAAAGTTTCTGGTTTCATGAAACAAACCTTGTTCGCCATGTAAGAAATCACCACGCAGCCAAGTATGCAACGTTTGAAGTGAGCAACCAAGCTAAGCTAATGCTAACGCTAACAAAGAGCCAGTCGGTGTGCCGCTGTTAGCTTTTATGAGCAACGAAAAGAGCAAAGCTACCACAAGGAAAGTGATGAAGTTCATGGCATTAATCGACCAGCCCTTATGCAGCACGTGAGCTCAAGATATAATATCCCCCCATAAACTCTGAAATTTACTTCAAAATTACTACTGTTAATGCTAGTTCCGCTAAAGCTAGTTCCGCTAATGCTAGTTCCGCTAATGCTAGTTCTGCTAATGCTAGTTCCGCTAAAGCTAGTTCCGCTAGTTCTGCGAATGCTAGTTCTGCGAATGCTAGTTCTGCGAATGCTAGTTCTGCGAATGCTAGTTCTGCTAATATTACTACAGAAAATATTATTAGTGATAATGCTACTAGTGATAATACTACAGTACAGTACATAGTACTCTGCTAATGCTAGTCCTGCTAATTCTAACACTAATTTCAATTTAGTTCAATTTTCATCTTTAATTTTCATCTTTAAATCACTTCTTGGTCTGCTGCCCTCATACATCTCCTCCTACATGTCTTTGCGTGAATGCAGCTACAGCGTGCGCTCTCAGGACATGATTACCTGCAGTGTTCCGTCAGTGAGGACTGAACTTGGAAAAAGGGCCTTCTCCTACTCCGCTCCTGCTTCATGGAATATCTTACAAAAAGATCTGAAGCTCTCGAACTTGACTTCTCTAAATGGTTTTCAGAATCTGTTGGAATCCTGGCAAAAACCAATGCAGATTTGTTCCTGTCTTTGATTTTATACATCTACCTTATAATGTTTTGCTAGTTTTTTGATACTTTGTTAAAAAAAAAATAAAAAATTTTTTTTTTTTTCTTTTTTTCTCTCTTTTGTTTTCTATTGTTTATTGTTTGTTTGTTTGTTTATTGTTTAAGGAAATTCTACCATTGCTGTTCATTGTTCTTTAGTTTTAGCAGGTCGCTTTCGTAAATGAGCCCATGAGGTTCAAAAGATTTACCTGACTAAATAAAGGTTGAATGAATGA
>JBBPBX010087469.1:0-14696 GCA_038048925.1 Garcialebias charrua
CAGAGTCAGGAGATCGCAGGTAGCCAGAAGCACGATCAACTTCCTTTAAACACGAATACCAAGGTACATTTTAGTTCTTGTGTTCCTAAACAGAATTACTTGCTACGTGTGGTTTCATCAACCTTAATGTTCAATTAGGTGTGTATAGGAGTGTACTATGGTTTTTATGGACAGTTGTTTGTTTGGACAGTCAGACGCTATAAACAATCAGACAATCAGTCAGATAACAGCTCATTACTGTCCTGACAAAACACTGTCCTTAAAAACCACAAAACAGTCACACACACAAACACACACAACTTCAGTTGAACATGTTATATTTACATGTATATGTCTATCTGTACATTATATGTATATGCATATATATACATGTATATGTTTATGCATATATACATCTATATGTTTATGCATATGTACATATATGCATATTCTTGTATATATACATATATGCATTTACATGTTTAAATGCATTTGCATATACAGTACATGTATATATGCACTTACATATACATGTATATATGCACTTACACATACATGTAAATAGGCACTTACATATACGTGTAATAGGCATGTAAATATAACATGTTCAACTCAAATTGTGTGTGTTTGTGTGTGTGACTGTTTTGTGGTTTCTAAGGACAGTGTTTTGTCAGGACAGTAATGAGCTGTTATCTGATTGTCTGATTACTGTATAGCGTATTGCTGTCCTGACAAAACACTGTCCTTAAAAACCACAAAACAGTCACACACACAAACACACACAACTTCAGTTGAACATGTTATATTTACATGTATATGTCTATCTGTACATTATATGTATATGCATATATATACATGTATATGTTTATGCATATATACATCTATATGTTTATGCATATGTACATATATGCATATTCTTGTATATATACATATATGCATTTACATGTTTAAATGCATTTGCATATACAGTACATGTATATATGCACTTACATATACATGTATATATGCACTTACACATACATGTAAATAGGCACTTACATATACGTGTAATAGGCATGTAAATATAACATGTTCAACTCAAATTGTGTGTGTTTGTGTGTGTGACTGTTTTGTGGTTTCTAAGGACAGTGTTTTGTCAGGACAGTAATGAGCTGTTATCGGATTGTCTGATTACTGTATAGCGTATTGCTGTCCTGACAAAACACTGTCCTTAAAAACCACAAAACAGTCACACACACAAACACACACAATTTTAGTAGAACATGTTATATTTACATGTATATGTCTATCTGATATGCATATATACATTTATATGCATATATGTATATACACTGTACAGTACATGAATATGCATTTATGATATGCTTATATACATGTATATATGTATATTTGTGTGTATGTATATGACATAGATATCAATTATATAAATAATGCAGGGATTGTTAAGTATGACTTCAATATTATTAGTCACAGTTTTTTAATTTATAGTTTTCTTTCATTCAGCTAATTTTAATTTCATCTTAGTCCACCTATCATGAGAGGAGTTTTGTAAATACTCTGTCCATTTATCTTTCCTTTATGTGAGATGGATACTTGGGCCAAAAACAAACAATCATGTAATGTTTATTGGTTTACATGTGACAGCAGCTATCATCAAAATGTAGAATTTCCTCTAAATATAAGTATAAATGATCTCTTACAGATGTCATGTGAACACGTCCAGAGTCAGGAGATCGCAGGTAGCCAGAAGCACGATCAACTTCCTTTAAACACGAATACCAAGGTACATTTTAGTTCTTGTGTTCCTAAACAGAATTACTTGCTACGTGTGGTTTCATCAACCTTAATGTTCAATTAGGTGTGTATAGGAGTGTACTATGGTTTTTATGGACAGTTGTTTGTTTGGACAGTCAGACGCTATAAACAATCAGACAATCAATCAGATAACAGCTCATTACTGTCCTGACAAAACACTGTCCTTAAAAACCACAAAACAGTCACACACACAAACACACACAACTTCAGTTGAACATGTTATATTTACATGTATATGTCTATCTGTACATTATATGTATATGCATATATATACATGTATATGTTTATGCATATATACATCTATATGTTTATGCATATGTACATATATGCATATTCTTGTATATATACATATATGCATTTACATGTTTAAATGCATTTGCATATACAGTACATGTATATATGCACTTACATATACATGTATATATGCACTTACACATACATGTAAATAGGCACTTACATATACGTGTAATAGGCATGTAAATATAACATGTTCAACTCAAATTGTGTGTGTTTGTGTGTGTGACTGTTTTGTGGTTTCTAAGGACAGTGTTTTGTCAGGACAGTAATGAGCTGTTATCGGATTGTCTGATTACTGTATAGCGTATTGCTGTCCTGACAAAACACTGTCCTTAAAAACCACAAAACAGTCACACACACAAACACACACAATTTTAGTAGAACATGTTATATTTACATGTATATGTCTATCTGATATGCATATATACATTTATATGCATATATGTATATACACTGTACAGTACATGAATATGCATTTATGATATGCTTATATACATGTATATATGTATATTTGTGTGTATGTATATGACATAGATATCAATTATATAAATAATGCAGGGATTGTTAAGTATGACTTCAATATTATTAGTCACAGTTTTTTAATTTATAGTTTTCTTTCATTCAGCTAATTTTAATTTCATCTTAGTCCACCTATCATGAGAGGAGTTTTGTAAATACTCTGTCCATTTATCTTTCCTTTATGTGAGATGGATACTTGGGCCAAAAACAAACAATCATGTAATGTTTATTGGTTTACATGTGACAGCAGCTATCATCAAAATGTAGAATTTCCTCTAAATATAAGTATAAATGATCTCTTACAGATGTCATGTGAACACGTCCAGAGTCAGGAGATCGCAGGTAGCCAGAAGCACGATCAACTTCCTTTAAACACGAATACCAAGGTACATTTTAGTTCTTGTGTTCCTAAACAGAATTACTTGCTACGTGTGGTTTCATCAACCTTAATGTTCAATTAGGTGTGTATAGGAGTGTACTATGGTTTTTATGGACAGTTGTTTGTTTGGACAGTCAGACGCTATAAACAATCAGACAATCAATCAGATAACAGCTCATTACTGTCCTGACAAAACACTGTCCTTAAAAACCACAAAACAGTCACACATACAAACACACACAACTTCAGTTGAACATGTTATATTTACATGTATATGTCTATCTGTACATTATATGTATATGCATATATATACATGTATATGTTTATGCATATATACATCTATATGTTTATGCATATGTACATATATGCATATTCTTGTATATATACATATATGCATTTACATGTTTAAATGCATTTGCATATACAGTACATGTATATATGCACTTACATATACATGTATATATGCACTTACACATACATGTAAATAGGCACTTACATATACGTGTAATAGGCATGTAAATATAACATGTTCAACTCAAATTGTGTGTGTTTGTGTGTGTGACTGTTTTGTGGTTTCTAAGGACAGTGTTTTGTCAGGACAGTAATGAGCTGTTATCTGATTGTCTGATTACTGTATAGCGTATTGCTGTCCTGACAAAACACTGTCCTTAAAAACCACAAAACAGTCACACACACAAACACACACAACTTCAGTTGAACATGTTATATTTACATGTATATGTCTATCTGTACATTATACGTATATGCATATATATACATGTATATGTTTATGCATATATACATCTATATGTTTATGCATATGTACATATATGCATATTCTTGTATATATACATATATGCATTTACATGTTTAAATGCATTTGCATATACAGTACATGTATATATGCACTTACATATACATGTATATATGCACTTACACATACATGTAAATAGGCACTTACATATACGTGTAATAGGCATGTAAATATAACATGTTCAACTCAAATTGTGTGTGTTTGTGTGTGTGACTGTTTTGTGGTTTCTAAGGACAGTGTTTTGTCAGGACAGTAATGAGCTGTTATCTGATTGTCTGATTACTGTATAGCGTATTGCTGTCCTGACAAAACACTGTCCTTAAAAACCACAAAACAGTCACACACACAAACACACACAACTTCAGTTGAACATGTTATATTTACATGTATATGTCTATCTGTACATTATACGTATATGCATATATATACATGTATATGTTTATGCATATATACATCTATATGTTTATGCATATGTACATATATGCATATTCTTGTATATATACATATATGCATTTACATGTTTAAATGCATTTGCATATACAGTACATGTATATATGCACTTACATATACATGTATATATGCACTTACACATACATGTAAATAGGCACTTACATATACGTGTAATAGGCATGTAAATATAACATGTTCAACTCAAATTGTGTGTGTTTGTGTGTGTGACTGTTTTGTGGTTTCTAAGGACAGTGTTTTGTCAGGACAGTAATGAGCTGTTATCGGATTGTCTGATTACTGTATAGCGTATTGCTGTCCTGACAAAACACTGTCCTTAAAAACCACAAAACAGTCACACACACAAACACACACAATTTTAGTAGAACATGTTATATTTACATGTATATGTCTATCTGATATGCATATATACATTTATATGCATATATGTATATACACTGTACAGTACATGAATATGCATTTATGATATGCTTATATACATGTATATATGTATATTTGTGTGTATGTATATGACATAGATATCAATTATATAAATAATGCAGGGATTGTTAAGTATGACTTCAATATTATTAGTCACAGTTTTTTAATTTATAGTTTTCTTTCATTCAGCTAATTTTAATTTCATCTTAGTCCACCTATCATGAGAGGAGTTTTGTAAATACTCTGTCCATTTATCTTTCCTTTATGTGAGATGGATACTTGGGCCAAAAACAAACAATCATGTAATGTTTATTGGTTTACATGTGACAGCAGCTATCATCAAAATGTAGAATTTCCTCTAAATATAAGTATAAATGATCTCTTACAGATGTCATGTGAACACGTCCAGAGTCAGGAGATCGCAGGTAGCCAGAAGCACGATCAACTTCCTTTAAACACGAATACCAAGGTACATTTTAGTTCTTGTGTTCCTAAACAGAATTACTTGCTACGTGTGGTTTCATCAACCTTAATGTTCAATTAGGTGTGTATAGGAGTGTACTATGGTTTTTATGGACAGTTGTTTGTTTGGACAGTCAGACGCTATAAACAATCAGACAATCAATCAGATAACAGCTCATTACTGTCCTGACAAAACATTGTCCTTAAAAACCACAAAACAGTCACACACACAAACACACACAACTTCAGTTGAACATGTTATATTTACATGTATATGTCTATCTGAACATTATATGTATATGCATATATATACATGTATATGTTTATGCATATATACATCTATATGTTTATGCATATGTACATATATGCATATTCTTGTATATATACATATATGCATTTACATGTTTAAATGCATTTGCATATACAGTACATGTATATATGCACTTACATATACATGTATATATGCACTTACACATACATGTAAATAGGCACTTACATATACGTGTAATAGGCATGTAAATATAACATGTTCAACTCAAATTGTGTGTGTTTGTGTGTGTGACTGTTTTGTGGTTTCTAAGGACAGTGTTTTGTCAGGACAGTAATGAGCTGTTATCTGATTGTCTGATTACTGTATAGCGTATTGCTGTCCTGACAAAACACTGTCCTTAAAAACCACAAAACAGTCACACACACAAACACACACAACTTCAGTTGAACATGTTATATTTACATGTATATGTCTATCTGTACATTATATGTATATGCATATATATACATGTATATGTTTATGCATATATACATCTATATGTTTATGCATATGTACATATATGCATATTCTTGTATATATACATATATGCATTTACATGTTTAAATGCATTTGCATATACAGTACATGTATATATGCACTTACATATACATGTATATATGCACTTACACATACATGTAAATAGGCACTTACATATACGTGTAATAGGCATGTAAATATAACATGTTCAACTCAAATTGTGTGTGTTTGTGTGTGTGACTGTTTTGTGGTTTCTAAGGACAGTGTTTTGTCAGGACAGTAATGAGCTGTTATCTGATTGTCTGATTACTGTATAGCGTATTGCTGTCCTGACAAAACACTGTCCTTAAAAACCACAAAACGGTCACACACACAAACACACACAACTTCAGTTGAACATGTTATATTTACATGTATATGTCTATCTGAACATTATATGTATATGCATATATATACATGTGTATGTTTATGCATATATACATCTATATGTTTATGCATATGTACATATATGCATATTCTTGTATATATACATATATGCATTTACATGTTTAAATGCATTTGCATATACAGTACATGTATATATGCACTTACATATTCATGTATATATGCACTTACATATACATGTATATAGGCACTTACATATACATGTAAATAGGCACTTACATATACGTGTAATAGGCATGTAAATATAACATGTTCAACTAAAATTGTGTGTGTTTTTGTGTGTGACTGTTTTGTGGTTTCTAAGGACAGTGTTTTGTCAGGACAGTAATGAGCTATTATCTGATTGTCTGATTATAGCGTATTGCTGTCCTAACAAACCACTGTCCATTAAAACCACAAAACAGTCACACACACAAACACACACAATTTTAGTAGAACATGTTATATTTACATGTATATGTCTATCTGTACAGTATATGCATATATATACATGTATATGCATATATGTATATACACTGTACAGTACATGACTATGCATTTATGATATGCTTATATACATGTATATATGTATATTTGTGTGTATGTATATGACATAGATATCAATTATATAAATAATGCAGGGATTGTTAAATATGACTTCAATATTATTTGTCACAGTTTTTAAATTTATAGTTTTCTTTCATTCAGCTAATTTTAATTTCATCTTAGTCCACCTATCATGAGAGGAGTTTTGTAAATACTCTGTCCATCCATCTTTCCTTTATGTGAGATGGATACTTTGGCCAAAAACAATCATGTAATGTTTATTGGTTTACATGTGACAGCAGCTATCATCAAAATGTAGAATTTCCTCTAAATATAAGTATAACTGATCTGTTACAGATGTCATGTGAGCACGTCCAGAGTCAGGAGATCGCAGGTAGCCAGAAGCACGATCAACTTCCTTTAAACACGAATACCAAGGTACATTTTAGTTCTTGTGTTCCTAAACAGAATTACTTGCTACGTGTGGTTTCATCAACCTTAATGTTCAATTAGGTGTGTATAGGAGTGTATTGTGGTTTTTATGGACAGTTGTTTGTTTGGACAGTCATACGCTATAAACAATCAGACAATCAATCAGATAACAGCTCATTACTGTCCTGACAAAACACTGTCCTTAAAAACCACAAAACAGTCACACACACAAACATACACAACTTCAGTTGAACATGTTAGTGCTGGTGAATTTTTGGAAAAAACACAAAAAATACTGAGTTTTTCTGTGTTTTTTCACCACAGTTCGTTAGCTAAACATGTGGACACACGTTTCTGATCATTTTTATGCATTCGTAAGCAGTTTTTTTCAACTCCACAGTGTAACTCTTACCTAATTTAATATATTGCACACAAAACATTAAGGTTTACTGAGGGGCTGCATGGGCTCCATGAGCAAGACATCTAATCCATGTGTTTACATCATGGGAAAAACATGTAACAAAATAAAATTTTAATTTTGATTTTTATGAGTTTCCCTCGGACTGTAATCTTATAAATACTTTGTTTAAAGTTCTGATGAATGTTGACTTGCCCATATACTAAATACATGATTTTTTTCTGTGTCCTCCATGTTTTCTAGAGAAAAAGTCAAGCAAGTCTAGGATCCAGAAGAATGGCAAAGAAAAAGTGGTCAAATGGTGAAGTAGCTGATGTAATGCGTAATTTCCGAAATCACATAAGTGAAGGAAAACTGACCAGAAAGAATTAATGCAACCACTGTAAGAAGGTTGAGGGCCCTATGTTGGCTCAAAGAACAGTTCAAAATATGAGACTTTGTGAGAAACCGGGGAATAACTGAAAAGAGATAAAAACAGAAACAAAACTTACAGATTTTTTAATGTATCTAAAAATCTACGTCTGGCCTCTGGACATTTAAAAAACAAAACAAAAACGTAGAAATGTTTAGTCTTTCGTTGCATAGGTACCAGGTACATACCAGTTAAGTACAGGATAACATGTCACTTCATACTATAGCCTGGTACAAAACGTAGAAATGTTTAGTCTTTCGTTGCATAGGTACCAGGTACATACCAGTTAAGTACAGGATAACATGTCACTTCATACTATAGCCTGGTACAAAATATACATACCGGTTATATAACCAGTATGCTACCAGTATCTGGTATGTACCCATCTGTATTATGTATTAATATTGTATAAATCTGTGTAACACTTTTAAATACTTTATTTATTTATTTTATCTAAAAAAGCTAAGTCTGGTCCTCTGGACATTCAAAAAAATAAAACAAAACGAAGCAAAAGTTTCGTCTTTCGTCCGAAAGCCTTCTTCAGTCTGAGTTGCTGTATTCAGCTCAGTCTTATAAATAGCACCCTCCCACAGTGGATCAACCAGTTGGCTGATGACAGCCGAAACCAGCTGCTCACATGATCAAGGAGGACCATCAGCCTAACGATGGATCGTTAGCACCCTGATGGTTGTTTGCTATTCACAGAGGGCTTAGTGATACTAGCAATCATAGCATTGTAAGAGGGGGACAGTTGAACCCGGAGGCCTCCACCCCCGTTTAACGATGGACGTTTCTTTTCACTTCAGCTCTCAGCTCCTCCTCTGTGGCTCTGACTGTGTCCGAAAGAGCTGCCATCTCTCTGCTCAGAGCCTCCATATTCTCAATCAGTCCACTCTTCTGCTCCTCTTCCTCCCTCAGAGCAGCCAGCCTGGCCTCCTCTTCCTCTGTTAGAAACTGGTGAAGCTTCTTAAACTGCTTCTTAATCTGCCTCTTTGTGAGTCGAGCCTGGACCTTCACATGTTCTGCTGTCTGATCAAACTCAGACTGAACTTTCTTCTTGACCTCCTGCTTCTCCTTCAGTGGTTTCATAGATCTCAGCAGATCCTCTTTGAGTTCCGTTGCAGCTTCATCGATGGGTCTGAACCTGTGGTCGGTGTGTTTCTTCGAGTCTCTGCAGACGATATAAATTAAGGAGGACCACTTTTTTTTATTTAGAGATAAATAATAACACTATTAATAAAATCAATAATGAACAAATAACACTTCAGCTCTCAGCTCCTCCTCTATGGCTCTGACAACCAAACATCTTTTACCAATAAAATCTATGTAACTCGATCGCTACACATTCAGTGCAGTCAGGCCTGTTGTAATAGAATGAGTAGAATGCTAGACAGTAATAATAAAAGCGGAAATTTGGAAGGGCAAGACCGCCTGCGGCCTTAGTTTTTGGAGATTCATTCATTCATTCAACCTTTATTTAGTCAGGTAAATCTTTTGAACCTCATGGGCTCATTTACGAAAGCGACCTGCTAAAACTAAAGAACAATGAACAGCAGTGGTAGAATTTCCTTAAACAATAACCAATAAACAAACAAACAATAAACAATAGAAAACAAAAGAGAGAAAAAACAAAAGAAAGTTTTTTTTTTTTAACAAAGTATCAAAAAACTAGCAAAACATAGTTAGTGTGTTGGGTCATGTCATCTGCTAGTTGAGAATTACCAGCGAGTTTCCCATCACGTTTCACGGTTCGATATTTTAAAACAGTTCTGTCAAATTCCTTCACAAGCAGGATAAACTAGACGTATTCCTCTTTTGGTATCGAAACCTTTGAGGTTCCATATGGTAGTGAACTACTAGCGTATTTTTTGACTGCGTAAACGTGTCAGAGCTGAATCGTACGAGGACGCTGATGCCATTTTCAAAGCGGCGGATCTGTCGATCATAAACACCGTTTTACAGAGTTTAAAGTTAATCCACGTCATTCACAACTTATATATTTTGAAAAGACACACCAAAGACAACAAAAAGGGACACTGTATTTTAATTCAAACTAAATTGACCCTGGATGTGAGTGAGACAGGTCCCTCTTGTAAATGAGTCCCTGTGGCTCAACGAGGCTAGCCTGTATAAATAAAGGTTGAATGAATGAATGAATGGGGTAGTTGTTTATTTTATATTACATTCAGTTAAATTTAGCTACATTTATACTGTCTTACAGTTACATCTTGCCCTTTGAGGGCGTTATGCTGAGGTGGACCTTGGTGAAAATGAGTTTGACACCCCTGGACTACATCTTACAGTTCCAATGACAGAACTCAGTCTTCTTCACCATGCTTATACAAGCTGTTATTTTCATTAACGCTATATTTACATCCACAGGATTGAGCGGCTGTGGCGAGATGTCAGAGTCATAGTTACAAACATAAATAAAATTCCGGTCCGGGGGTCTTTCTGAGTGGAGTTTGCATGTTCTCTCCGTGCATGCGTGGGTTTTCTCCGGGTACTCAGGTTTCCTCCCACAGAACAAAAACATGCATGTTAGACTGATTGGTAACTCTAAATTGACCCTAGGTGTGAGTGGATGGTTGTTTGGTGTGAGTGAGACAGGTCCCTCTTGTAAATGAGTCCCCGTGACTCAACGAGGCTAGCCTGTATAAATAAAGGTTGAATGAATGAATGTATACCATGATGGTTTGAATTTCTGATGACCATCTTTCATTGTCTTCTTTTTTTGGAAAATTAGTTCAGGCAGACATGGTGAGTTAATCACCTCAAAGCAGAGAGGTCCAGATGATGAAGAGGGAGAGGAGCAGAGAGGTCCAGATGATGAAGAGGGAGAGGAGCAGAGAGGTCCAGATGATGAAGAGGGAGAGGAGCAGAGAGGTCCAGATGATGAAGAGGGAGAGGAGCAGAGAGGTCCAGATGATGAAGAGGGAGAGGAGCAGAGAGGTCCAGATGATGAAGAGGGAGAGGAGCAGAGAGGTCCAGATGATGAAGAGGGAGAGGAGCAGAGAGGTCCAGATGATGAAGAGGGAGAGGAGCAGAGAGGTCCAGATGATGAAGAGGGAGAGGAGCAGAGAGGTCCAGATGATGAAGAGGGAGAGGAGCAGAGAGGTCCAGATGATGAAGAGGGAGAGGAGCAGAGAGGTCCAGATGATGAGGAGAAAGAGGAGCAGAGAGGTCCAGATGATGAAGAGGGAGAGGAGCAGAGAGGTCCAGATGATGAAGAGGGAGAGGAGCAGAGAGGTCCAGATGATGAAGAGGGAGAGGAGCAGAGAGGTCCAGATGATGAAGAGGGAGAGGAGCAGAGAGGTCCAGATGATGAAGAGGGAGAGGAGCAGAGAGGTCCAGATGATGAAGAGGGAGAGGAGCAGAGAGGTCCAGATGATGAAGAGGGAGAGGAGCAGAGAGGTCCAGATGATGAAGAGGGAGAGGAGCAGAGAGGTCCAGATGATGAAGAGGGAGAGGAGCAGAGAGGTCCAGATGATGAAGAGGGAGAGGAGCAGAGAGGTCCAGATGATGAAGAGGGAGAGGAGCAGAGAGATCCAGATGATGAAGAGGGAGAGGAGCAGAGAGGTCCAGATGATGAAGAGGGAGAGGAGCAGAGAGGTCCAGATGATGAAGAGGGAGAGGAGCAGAGAGGTCCAGATGATGAAGAGGGAGAGGAGCAGAGAGGTCCAGATGATGAAGAGGGAGAGGAGCAGAGAGGTCCAGATGATGAAGAGGGAGAGGAGCAGAGAGGTCCAGATGATGAAGAGGGAGAGGAGCAGAGAGGTCCAGATGATGAAGAGGGAGAGGAGCAGAGAGGTCCAGATGATGAAGAGGGAGAGGAGCAGAGAGGTCCAGATGATGAAGAGGGAGAGGAGCAGAGAGGTCCAGATGATGAAGAGGGAGAGGAGCAGAGAGGTCCAGATGATGAAGAGGGAGAGGAGCAGAGAGGTCCAGATGATGAGGAGAAAGAGGAGCAGAGAGGTCCAGATGATGAAGAGGGAGAGGAGCAGAGAGGTCCAGATGATGAAGAGGGAGAGGAGCAGAGAGGTCCAGATGATGAAGAGGGAGAGGAGCAGAGAGGTCCAGATGATGAAGAGGGAGAGGAGCAGAGAGGTCCAGATGATGAAGAGGGAGAGGAGCAGAGAGGTCCAGATGATGAAGAGGGAGAGGAGCAGAGAGGTCCAGATGATGAAGAGAAAGAGGAGCAGAGAGGTCCAGATGATGAAGAGGGAGAGGAGCAGAGAGGTCCAGATGATGAAGAGGGAGAAAAGCACAGAGCTGCAGAGGAGAGGGCTGAGGCAAGGCTTTATTCAGAAGATCCATCTGAATGGCCTTTACAAAATGAGGGATACATTTAGGCAGTACATGGTTGAAAATGGCCCACAGAAAGTTTCTGATGGCCCATATCCAAGATCAGAGAAGAGTAAGAGGTGTTTTTCCAATGTGTACTGTTTTCGTATACTGTCTAATGGAGAGAAAGTTGAACGATATAATATGTAACATAAAAAAATCTGTAATATTGGTACTGTATTTTCTACGTGCATGACTAAGGGAGGAAAGCTGTATGAGGCGGCAGGTAAAAATGAGCGGGGGAGGGGGGGGCCGTTCATGTTTTCGCATCCACCTCAAAAATATGTAGTTGCGCCCCTGAATGTACTATAGTAAATTTAGAAGTACCATAATTATATCTTTACTTAAGAAAAAGTAAATACAGTAAGTGGTTTGTAGAAATATGTATGTACTGTATGTATGTACTGTATGTATATTTTATGTAATACATTAATAGTGTACAGCCATTTTAGAGAACAATGCTGTAGATAATACATGTTTTTGTTATCTCTTCCACCTGTTCTCACAACCTATTTATTTATTCCACCAGCCAGGGTCCAATATACTGATGCACATATCTGTCCCATTCCCAGTTATCCCAAATCACATTGAACTGGGGCCTATATATACATGTTTTTGTTGTGTTTACTCTGTGACACTGTTCACACTTATTATTTATTTATTCATGAGTCTAACAGCCTCAGGGTAGAAGCTGTTCCTCAGTCTAGTGGTTCTACATTTGATGCTCCTCAACCTCCTTCCTGAGGGGAGTGGGGCAAAGAGTGAGTGTGCTGGGTGAGTGAGGTCTTTCATGATGCAGGTGGCTCTTTTCCTGCATCTGGAGGTGTAAATGTCTGAGATGGTGGGGAGACTGACTCCAACAGACTTTGCTGAAACTTTGCTGCAACATTAAAATGTGTCAGTTCATGGGGTGTTAGGAGACAAGAGATGTCTCTAAATGTCTCGACACACTCTGGTCCAAGTTTTGAAAATGGTGTCAGGAAGTTAAAATATTGTTCATTGTTGATCCATTACAAGGTTGACAAGACAGTATTTTAACTAGAGTTGATGACAAACTGGAGTTGAAATGATCAGTGCATGATGTGTCTATTATCCTTTATTTTAAACAGAAAACTTTTACTTCTGTGTGTTTACTGCATTTGAAATAACACATTGGTTTTATTTTGTGTTAAATAAAAACTTTCAAAGGTAAAATCATCCTTATTATTCTTATTTTGCTTAATGACATTTTACTCTGCATGTCATCCTTGAAATTATGATGCACAGAATCACAAGTGTGAACTGTGTCACAGAGCAAACACAATAAAAACATGTACAGTACTGTATTATCTGCTGCATTGTTCTTTAAAATGACTCAACACTATTTATGTAATGCAGAAAATTTACATACAGTACACACACTTGTAGGCCATTGCATTAGGTAATACATTCATCAATTACATTTACTTTAATACTTCAATTATTTTTAAAAGCAAGTACTTATTTACTTTTACTTAAGTAAAAATATTAATATGGTACTTCTACTTTTACTAGAATATATTTTTGTCTGTTTATTTGTACTTTTACTTAAGTACAGTGTTTGAGTACTTTCTCCACCACTGCCCACCGCTAATGTGAAGGTTATTGTCTTTGCACCAGCTCTCCAGGTGTTCCACCTCCTGCTTGTAGCTGGACTCATCATTGTTTGTGATGCATCCCACCACAGCTGTATCAGCTGCAAACTTTATGACAGCCTGGATGGGTAGCTGTACAATCATATGTGAGCAGAGTGAACAGGAGAGGGCTCAACACACATCCTTGAGGAGAGCCAGTGCTGAGGTTTATGGTGGAGGAGAAGTTGTCGATCATCACTGACTGAGGTCTGTTAGTTAAGAAGTCAAGGAATCAGTTACAAATGGAGGGGCTTCGTCCAGGTGTGAATAATTTGTCCATCAGGGTTTGGGGGATCATGATTTAGAAGTCCACAAAGAGCATACGGACGTATGAGTCCTTCTGTTCCAGGTAGGTGAGAGCAGTGTGGACCACAGAGGAGATGGCATCCTCTGTTGATTGGTTCTCACAGTATGCATACTGGTGAGGGTCCTCGTTGATGTCGATGGTTATGTATTATGGTATTTTGACAAATTGGGGTTAGGATTTCCAACTAAACGCAGTGATAGGACCACCAAACTCCCTGATCCT
>JBBPBX010087470.1:0-14696 GCA_038048925.1 Garcialebias charrua
TCAGTCATAGCTCTCGTCTCTTCTGTCACCCGGGCCTAACCAAGACCCTTGCTTTGGTCCGGTCCCTGTTCTGGTGGCAGACCTTGTCCAAGGACGTTAATACCTTTGTACGCTCTTGTCCTACCTGTTCCCAATCCAAGGCCTCTAGGCGTCCCCCCTCTGGACTTCTTCGTCCTCTTCCCTGTCCTTCTCGTCCCTGGTCCCACATTGGTATGGACTTTGTCACTGGTCTCCCCGACTCTGAAGGCTACACGGTCATTCTCACCGTTGTAGATCGTTTCTCCAAGATGACTCATCTTGTACCCCTTAAGAAACTGCCATCTTCTAAGGACTTGGCCCACATCATGGCCCGAGAAGTTTTCAGACTTCACGGACTCCCTCTTAATATTGTTTCTGACAGGGGCCCTCAGTTTGTCTCTCTCTTCTGGAGGGAGTTCTGTAGTCTGCTTGGGATTTCCGTCAGTCTCTCTTCTGGCTTCCACCCTGAGACTGACGGCCAGGCTGAGAGGGCCAACCAGGAGGTGGAGGGTAAGCTTAGACTCCTTTGCCAGCAGGACCCTGAAAAGTGGTCCTCCGCTCTCCCCTGGGTGGAACATGCCATTAACTCTCTCCCTTCCTCAGCCACTGGTCTTTCCCCTTTTTATGTTGTGTTTGGTTATCAACCCCCTGTCTTTTCTGTTCAGGAACGTGACGCTGCTGTTCCTTCTGCCCATTTAGCGGCCCTCAGGTGCCAGAGGGTCTGGAGGAGAGCCAGACGGGCCTTGCTCAAAACTACGGCGGTCTATACAAGAAAAGCTGACCGCCGCAGGACCCCTCAACCCGACTACAAGGTGGGTCAGAAGGTCTGGCTCTCCACCAGGAATCTTCCCCTCAAGGCACAGTCCCGTAAGCTTGCTCCCCGTTTTATTGGTCCTTTCCCAATTTCCAAAGTCATCAACCCCGTTTGTGTTCGTGTCTCCCTGCCCAAGTCCTTCCGTGTCCACCCCACGTTTCATGTTTCCTGTGTCAAGCCCGTGGTGACTTCTGGTTTTCACCCCCCTGTTCGGTCCCCTCCTCCTGCCCGCCTTATCGACGGGTCCCCCGCCTATACTGTCCGTCGCCTCCTCCGTTCTAGACGGAGGGGCCGCGGCCTCCAGTACCTGGTTGACTGGGAGGGGTACGGCCCGGAGGAGCGTTCCTGGGTTCCCTCCCGCCATGTTTTGGACAGGTCCCTCATCACTGACTTCCATAGGCTCCATCCGGACCAACCGGGTGGGACGCCTGGAGGCGTCCCTTGAGGTGGGGATATGTCACGTTTCACGCCTGTTAGGTTAGATTTAGATTTTAGTCTCACTCTGTACAACACTGCTTGTTGTTTCTGGATTCTGTCCTGTCTCCTGTCTGTAAGTGGGTTTAGGTTTGCCTTCATTTTGGAACCGGTTTGTCCTGTCTCCTGTCTGTATGTGGGTTTAGGTTTGCCTTCATTTTGGAACCGGTTTGTCCTCACTGCTGCGCTGATTAGTTTCAAATCAGCTGCACCTGCTGCTACACCCTTTATAAGTCAGACTCTCACACCAGGTATTTGCCAGATAGTTGAAAACTGTACACAGTGAGTAGTTATCGCGCCCGTTCTGTCCCTCTTCCTGTTTCTTATCCTCGCCTCATTGATTTCCTGGTTCTGACGTCTTGCCTGCCTGTTCACCTGCCTCTGCCTTCTCCCTCTTGGACTGACGTTTGCTGGATTCGTTCGTTACTGACCCTGGATCGCCTCACTTTGTCTCATCGCCTGTCCCCATCGGTTCATCTGCTCTTCTGCTTCCCGGTGTTCGCCTGCTGGATTACGTCACGGACCCCTCGCTGCGACCGGCTGCATTCCTTCACAGGCAACAGCCCCACTCGCAGCGGACCTGATCAGCTGGAGTTCCTCCCTGCTCTGAAACCCCATCCATCTGTGAGACGGTTAGTGGCTATTTCTCATTGACTGTTAAGTTTCATTTCACCATCAGACCACTAACCGTTCTCCTCCATCCTACAGACTGCTCCAGCCAGAGGGTCCCTGATCGACACCAGAGCCAATCAGAGCAGAAAAATAAAAACTTGATTATTGTCTAATTTTGTGGTGATTTTGGTCCGGTCATTTGGGGTTCGTAACATAATTTAACGGTTTTTAACCATCAAAGTGCATTTATCAAGAAAAGTTAAACTGAGACACACTTTTACTGTAATGTCAGCTAACAAGAATATATGTTTTGTGTTTATCTTTAAAGATCAAAGAGATGCAGGTCTGTTGTTGCTGCGCGTGCTCGTTTTGTGCCGTGAGGTGCGACTTATATGCCGGTGCGACTTATACGTGGATTTTTCAACTTCATTGGACATAATTGGACTGGTGCGACTTATATCCGGTGCGACTTATAGGCCGGAGAATACGGTAATANATATGTATATATATATATATATATATGTATATATATATATATATATATATATATATATATATATATGTATATATATATATATATATATATATATATATATATATATATATATATATATACAGGGAACCCCCGACCTACGACTCCACCGACCTGCGAACCACGGGACCTACGAACGAGCCAAAGTAGAAGAATGCCATCGACGTACGGCAGAAAATACGTGACCTACGAACGAGCCCCATTACAAGTATATAATCGAGTTACGGCGTAACTGCGTCACACACGGCAATCGGCGAGGTGGGGGAGGGGATTGCCCCTTGGCTGTTGTTAGTTGGGCATGGGCGTGACACTGCGCATGACAGTGGAAAAGTAACTGCTCCAAACATTCATTGTTGAGCAATGGCTAAGCAGTTCCATCAGATGCAGGTTTGATCATGAGAAAAACATCTGTCTACCTACACTTCAGTCAAAGTAAGGCAATTTTGTTTAATTTTTCTGCTGCTTCTAGCTTTTTCTGAGTTCATGGACTTCTTTCTCATGCACATGGACACTCATCAACGCACTGGTTTCAAAAACATGATGGTTGCAACATGTTTCTGATAGATGTGATGCTGCTGATGGATTTATGGATTCATGTGTGATTGTTGACATCATTTTGCTGATGTGAGTCCCTGATTTGCTGCTGTTCTGATGTTAAAAGCTGCACTTTGAGAAGTGTTCATGTGTGATTGTTGACATCATTTTGCTGATGTGAGTCCCTGATTTGCTGCTGTTCTGATGTTAAAAGCTGCACTTTGAGAAGTGTTCATGTGTGATTGTTGACATCATTTTGCTGATGTGAGTCCCTGATTTGCTGCTGTTCTGATGTTAAAAGCTGCACTTTGAGAAGTGTTCATGTGTGATTGTTGACATCATTTTGCTGATGTGATTTCCAGCTGATTTCCTGCAGTTCTGATGTGAAGTTACTGATGTACAGTTACTGTGTGTGTTTATGGATGCATGTGTGGTGTAATGGTTTAGATAAGTGTTTGTAAATAAAGTTCTGTGCATGTTTATGGCCCAGTATGTCAGTCTCATGCTGTTAAATGTGTGCGCGGCGCACCGTTAGCGGTATTTCCGCGACCTACGAACGGAATAACGACCTACGAACGGGACGCAATTTTCACCCCCTACCTACGACAGGATCGAGCTGCGAACGGTTCTTAGGTCCCCGAACTCGTTCGTAGGTCGGGGGTTCCCTGTATATATATATATATACAGTATCTATCTATCTATCTATCTATCTATCTATCTATCTATCTATCTATCTATCTATCTATCTATCTATCTATCTATCTATCTATCTATCTATCTATCTATCTATCTATCTATCTATCTATCTATCTATCTATCTATCTATCTATCTATCTATCTATCTATCTATCTATCTATCTATCTATCTATCTATCTATCTATCTATCTATCTATCTATCTATCTATCTATCTATCTATCTATCTATCTATCTATCTATCTATCTATCTATCTATCTATCTATCTATCTATCTATCTATCTATCTATCTATCTATCTGTCTGTCTGTCTGTCTGTCTGTCTGTCTGTCTGTCTGTCTGTCTGTCTGTCTGTCTGTCTGTCTGTCTGTCTGTCTGTCTGTCTGTCTGTCTGTCTGTCTGTCTGTCTGTCTGTCTGTCTGTCTGTCTGTCTGTCTGTCTGTCTGTCTGTCTGTCTGTCTGTCTGTCTGTCTGTCTGTCTGTCTGTCTGTCTGTCTGTCTGTCTGTCTGTCTATCTATCTATCTATCTATCTATCTATCTATCTATCTATCTATCTATCTATCTATCTATCTATCTATCTATCTATCTATCTATCTATCTATCTATCTATCTATCTATCTATCTATCTGTAGGGGTTCCAGGTCCACCAGCCATTCTCTCTCCAATCAGCGGCAACCAGCCACACCTGTTCCTGGTTTGGAGGACTACTCTGCCTGGGTATAAGAACCTCTGCCAGACATGCCTTCAGCGCCGGGACATTATCAAGCTATCCCAAACACTCACCTTGCTTCTCCGTTCTGGACCGCCTGAAACCTTGGAACTCCTGGGACCTCTCTGGACTAAACCACAAGAAACACAGCATCTGGAGGATCTTGACCTGCAGCAATAAAATAAATCATTATTTTTTACTCCTGACTCTGTTCCTTCTTCTCAGTCAGCCACTTGGGGTCTACATGTCTAAAAATATGACAGAATGTCCCAGCCAAACAGACCCTCAAGGCATGACTGGGGAGGGACAGATCCAGCATTTTATCCAAGCTCAGACTAGACGCATAGAAAATCAGGAACAAGCTTTACAACGTATTTTTTCTCAGCAAGAAGCATCGCAAAACCACTTTCAGGAGCTTGGAAGCATGATTCATGCCTTACAACAACAAGTAGCGGCTCTTGTTCCCACGGCCCCGGTCCAGACCTCTCCAACTTCTCACCAGCCGGCAACCTCCACCTCAGCCCCCCTGAATGTTCAGGCTCTTCGGGAACCAGACATCCGCCCCTCTGAGTTTTTCGAAGGTAACGCCAGAAAATGTGGCGGTTTTTTGTTACAATGTAACCTAGCATTTAGCAGAGCACCGCTAACCTACACATCTAATGCTTCCCGTATCACCTATGTCGTCACCGCACTCAAGGGTGAAGCGCTTCAGTGGGCTCGCGCTTACCTGCAGAAACGTGACATGCAGTTCTTAACTTTTTCCACCTTTCTCGAGGAGTTTCGGCGTGTGTTTGATCATCCATTACAGCAAGAGGAGGCAACTAAAAAGATGTTCAAACTACGCCAAGGAGGCAGGTCCGTCGCCGAATTCGCCACCCACTTCCGCATTTTGGCGGAGGATTCCGACTGGGGTGAGGTCGCGCTAAAAGGCGCATTCATTAATGCCTTAAATAAACGAATCAAGGACCAAATAGCTACCAGAGAAGCACCAGCAAGCCTAGATGATCTGATCACGCTCGCCATTAGGGTGGATAATTGTTTTCGTGAAAATACGTCGGAGGACTACAATTCCCATGCATTCCCCGAAACCGGAAGTGCTCGTTCCGCACCGATAACTGCTCCGTCGGCTCCTGAACCGATGCAGATTGGGAGAACCAGACTCTCCCCAGAAGAGCGCCAGAGACGCATTGACCACAACGAGTGCCTCTATTGTGGTAGGAGGGGCCACATTGCTGCTACATGTCGCCTACGTTTAAACGAGAGAGCTCACCAGTAAACCAGGAGATTCTGGTGGGTATTTCTTCATTTTCTCCTGGCAATAATTTGTGTTTACCTGCAATCCTGTGCATTAACTCAACCAATTTTCCTGTCCAGGCTCTGGTTGATTCTGGGGCGGAGCAGAACCTGATCAGTAGGGATCTGACTGAGAAGCTACGGATACCTACCACAGCGCTTAATCCTGCTATCTCTGTGGCTGCCCTTACTGGACAAACTATCTCCTGTATTTCACAAAAAACAATAAAATTCAAGTTCATAGTTTCTGGCAATCATCATGAGCAGGGTGAGTTTTTTGTTTTTGATTCTACCAAATCCCAACTGGTTTTGGGTTATCCATGGTTAAAGAGACACAATCCACTCATTAACTGGTCTGAAAATAGAGTAGAAAAATGGGGAGACAACTGTTCCAGAGAGTGTTTACGTTCTGCCGTTTCTCCTGGGGTTTTTGACAAACAAGCAATTGAAGAGATCAACCTTTCTAATGTCCCCTCTGTTTACCATACTTTTGCTCCAGTCTTTAGCAAACAACAAGCTCTTTCATTACCCCCTCACAGACCATATGACTGTTCCATAGACCTCCTTCCGGGTGCTCCGCTACCCTCGAGTAGATTATATAATCTGTCCGGACCTGAGAGGGAGACTATGAGACAGTACATTGACGAGTCCCTTAAATCTGGCATCATTAGGCCGTCAACCTCTCCTGTGGGGGCGGGATTCTTTTTTGTTACAAAGAAAGACAAGACGTTACGACCATGCATTGATTTCAGGGGTTTAAACCAAATCACTGTCAAAAATAAATACCCATTACCCCTTATGGACTCTATGTTTGAGCAACTGCAGGATGCTGTCATTTTCACAAAATTGGACCTTCGCAACGCCTATCATTTGGTGAGGATCAAAGAGGGGGATGAGTGGAAGACCGCGTTCAAGACCCCTCTAGGCCATTTTGAATATCTAGTCATGCCGTTTGGATTAACTAATGCCCCTGCAGTGTTTCAAGCACTAATCAACGATGTATTAAGAGACTTCCTTAATGTGTTTGTGTTTGTGTATCTGGACGATATCCTCATTTACTCAAAGGATAAGGATCTACACCCAAAACACGTAGAAGCTGTACTTCAGAGGTTGTTGGAAAATCAACTTTTTGTTAAGGCGGAGAAATGCGAGTTCCATGTGTCTACTGTGTTTTTTCTTGGCTTTATTTTTGAGAGAGGACAGGTTCGTTCTGATCCCGACAAGATCAAGGCTGTTACGGACTGGCCTACTCCCCTTGATCGAAAACAGTTACAACGGTTCCTGGGTTTTGCCAATTTTTATCGGCGGTTCATCAAGAATTATAGCCAAGTTGCATCGCCACTTACTCAGCTCACCTCAACTCTGCATAAATTCGCCTGGACCCCAGCAGCAGAAATGGCCTTCCTAGAACTAAAACGACGCTTCTCTTCAGCTCCCGTTCTTGCCCACCCTGATCCACACAGACAATTTGTTGTGGAAGTGGATGCCTCTGACTCGGGTGTGGGGGCTGTGTTATCCCAGCGGGCAGCTGACGATGGGAAGCTTCACCCCTGCGCCTTCTTTTCCCGTCGTCTTTCTGCTGCTGAACGCAATTATGACGTCGGTAACAGAGAGTTGCTGGCCATAAAGTTGGCTCTCGAGGAGTGGAGACATTGGTTGGAGGGTGCAGAAATACCATTTGTTATTTTTACTGATCATAAGAACTTGGCATACATTCAGGGTGCTAAGAGATTAAATGCACGACAAGCCAGATGGTCTCTTTTCTTCGCCAGATTCAACTTTTCTATCACTTACATCCCAGGTACTCGCAACATTAAACCGGACGCCCTATCCCGCCAGTTCTCCTCATCTGAAACTTCTGATTCTCCTGTGGACATTTTGCCTACATCCTGCACAGTTGGAGCCATGACCTGGACCATTGAGAATGACATTCGAGAAGCACAACGACTCGAGCCGGACCCTGGTACGGGCCCTCCAGGAAGACTTTTTGTCCCTGCTTCAATGGTTGGTGAGGTGTTGCATTGGCTTCACACGGCAAAATTCACATGTCATCCTGGTATCACACGCATGTTGCACCTCACTAAAGAACATTTCTGGTGGCCCACAATGTCTAAAGACGTGAGGGAGTTTGTTTCTGCCTGTCCAACATGTGCTTGTAACAAACATAATACCCAACCCCCTGCAGGTCTCCTCATGCCTCTACCTTCCCCTGGTCGTCCATGGTCCCACATCGCCTTGGATTTTGTCACCGGTCTTCCTCTGTCAGAAGGTAACTCTGTCGTTTGCACTGTGGTTGACAGATTCTCTAAGGCCGCTCACTTCGTCCCTCTGACCAAGCTGCCTTCTGCATTCGAAACGGCACAGTTGGTGGTGAACCATGTTTTCCGTCTGCACGGTATCCCGCTTGATATTGTGTCTGACAGGGGGCCACAATTCATCTCTCAAGTGTGGAAGGCATTTTGTGACGCTTTGGGTGCCACCTCCAGCTTGTCGTCCGGCTATCACCCCCAGTCAAATGGCCAAACTGAGAGGTACAACCAGGACTTGGAGGCTGATTTACGGTGCGTGATTGAGAGTAACCCATCTTCTTGGAGCCGGTACCTACCCTGGATTGAGTATGCCCATAACTCTCAGGTCTCCTCTGCAACTGGGTTTTCTCTTTTTGCAGCGTCATTGGGTTACTCTCCCCCACTTTTTCCCTCTCAGGACTTGGACGTTTCTGTCCCGTCAGTTCAGCGCCATGTCGCACGGTGCCGTCGAGTTTGGCGCCAGACCAGAAAGGCGTTACTCAGGACGGCGGCTCAAACTAAAAGATTTGCTGACTGACGCCGCTCGACGGCTCCTACTCACCAGGTGGGTGAGATGGTATGGCTCTCTACGAAAGACATCTCTCTCAAGGACACACCCAGGAAACTTGCCCCCAGGTACATCGGCCCGTTTCCCATATCGAGGATAATCAACCCTTCGGCCGTGCGCCTGCGGCTCCCGTCATCTATGAAGGTACACCCCACGTTCCATGTTTCCCTCATTAAGCCTGTTGTTGACAGTCCCCTGGTCCCTCCGTCCACGCCTCCCCCTCCCCCCCGCCTGATCGACAACTCGCCGGCTTTTACGGTCCGGCGTCTTCTGGATGTCCGGCGGAGGGGTAGGGGGTTCCAGTACTTGGTGGACTGGGAGGGTTATGGTCCGGAGGAACGTTCTTGGGTCCCTAGGGCTCACATCTTGGACCCGGGTTTGGTTTCCTCTTTTTATAGGGCTCACCCTGAAAAGAGGATGGGATCGCCGAGGGGCGATTCTTGAGGGGGGGGTTCTGTAGGGGTTCCAGGTCCACCAGCCATTCTCTCTCCAATCAGCGGCAACCAGCCACACCTGTTCCTGGTTTGGAGGACTACTCTGCCTGGGTATAAGAACCTCTGCCAGACATGCCTTCAGCGCCGGGACATTATCAAGCTATGCCAAACACTCACCTTGCTTCTCCGTTCTGGACCGCCTGAAACCTTGGAACTCCTGGGACCTCTCTGGACTAAACCACAAGAAACACAGCATCTGGAGGATCTTTACCTGCAGCAATAAAATAAATCATTATTTTTTACTCCTGACTCTGTTCCTTCTTCTCAGTCAGCCACTTGGGGTCTACATGTCTAAAAACATGACATCTATCTATCTATCTATCTATCTATCTATCTATCTATCTATCTATCTATCTATCTATCTATCTATCTATCTATCTATCTATCTATCTATCTATCTATCTATCTATCTATCTATCTATCTATCTATCTATCTATCTATCTATCTATCTATCTATCTATCTATCTATCTGTCTGTCTGTCTGTCTGTCTGTCTGTCTGTCTGTCTGTCTGTCTGTCTGTCTGTCTGTCTGTCTGTCTGTCTGTCTGTCTGTCTGTCTGTCTGTCTGTCTGTCTGTCTGTCTGTCTGTCTGTCTGTCTGTCTGTCTGTCTGTCTGTCTGTCTGTCTGTCTGTCTGTCTGTCTGTCTGTCTGTCTGTCTGTCTGTCTGTCTGTCTGTCTGTCTGTCTGTCTGTCTGTCTGTCTGTCTGTCTGTCTATCTATATCTATCTATCTATCTATCTATCTATCTATCTATCTATCTATCTATCTATCTATCTATCTATCTATCTATCTATCTATCTATCTGTAGGGGTTCCAGGTCCACCAGCCATTCTCTCTCCAATCAGCGGCAACCAGCCACACCTGTTCCTGGTTTGGAGGACTACTCTGCCTGGGTATAAGAACCTCTGCCAGACATGCCTTCAGCGCCGGGACATTATCAAGCTATGCCAAACACTCACCTTGCTTCTCCGTTCTGGACTGCCTGAAACCTTGGAACTCCTGGGACCTCTCTGGACTAAACCACAAGAAACACAGCATCTGGAGGATCTTGACCTGCAGCAATAAAATAAATCATTATTTTTTACTCCTGACTCTGTTCCTTCTTCTCAGTCAGCCACTTGGGGTCTACATGTCTAAAAATATGACAGAATGTCCCGGCCAAACAGACCCTCAAGGCATGACTGGGGAGGGACAGATCCAGCATTTTATCCAAGCTCAGACTAGACGCATAGAAAATCAGGAACAAGCTTTACAACATATTTTTTCTCAGCAAGAAGCATCGCAAAACCACTTTCAGGAGCTTGGAAGCATGATTCATGCCTTACAACAACAAGTAGCGGCTCTTGTTCCCACGGCCCCGGTCCAGACCTCTCCAACTTCTCACCAGCCGGCAACCTCCACCTCAGCCCCCCTGAATGTTCAGGCTCTTCGGGAACCAGACATCCGCCCCTCTGAGTTTTTCGAAGGTAACGCCAGAAAATGTGGCGGTTTTTTGTTACAATGTAACCTAGCATTTAGCAGAGCACCGCTAACCTACACATCTAATGCTTCCCGTATCACCTATGTCGTCACCGCACTCAAGGGTGAAGCGCTTCAGTGGGCTCGCGCTTACCTGCAGAAACGTGACATGCAGTTCTTAACTTTTTCCACCTTTCTCGAGGAGTTTCGGCGTGTGTTTGATCATCCATTACAGCAAGAGGAGGCAACTAAAAAGATGTTCAAACTACGCCAAGGAGGCAGGTCCGTCGCCGAATTCGCCACCCACTTCCGCATTTTGGCGGAGGATTCCGACTGGGGTGAGGTCGCGCTAAAAGGCGCATTCATTAATGCCTTAAATAAACGAATCAAGGACCAAATAGCTACCAGAGAAGCACCAGCAAGCCTAGATGATCTGATCACGCTCGCCATTAGGGTGGATAATTGTTTTCGTGAAAATACGTCGGAGGACTACAATTCCCATGCATTCCCCGAAACCGGAAGTGCTCGTTCCGCACCGATAACTGCTCCGTCGGCTCCTGAACCGATGCAGATTGGGAGAACCAGACTCTCCCCAGAAGAGCGCCAGAGACGCATTGACCACAACGAGTGCCTCTATTGTGGTAGGAGGGGCCACATTGCTGCTACATGTCGCCTACGTTTAAACGAGAGAGCTCACCAGTAAACCAGGAGATTCTGGTGGGTATTTCTTCATTTTCTCCTGGCAATAATTTGTGTTTACCTGCAATCCTGTGCATTAACTCAACCAATTTTCCTGTCCAGGCTCTGGTTGATTCTGGGGCGGAGCAGAACCTGATCAGTAGGGATCTGACTGAGAAGCTACGGATACCTACCACAGCGCTTAATCCTGCTATCTCTGTGGCTGCCCTTACTGGACAAACTATCTCCTGTATTTCACAAAAAACAATAAAATTCAAGTTCATAGTTTCTGGCAATCATCATGAGCAGGGTGAGTTTTTTGTTTTTGATTCTACCAAATCCCAACTGGTTTTGGGTTATCCATGGTTAAAGAGACACAATCCACTCATTAACTGGTCTGAAAATAGAGTAGAAAAATGGGGAGACAACTGTTCCAGAGAGTGTTTACGTTCTGCCGTTTCTCCTGGGGTTTTTGACAAACAAGCAATTGAAGAGATCAACCTTTCTAATGTCCCCTCTGTTTACCATACTTTTGCTCCAGTCTTTAGCAAACAACAAGCTCTTTCATTACCCCCTCACAGACCATATGACTGTTCCATAGACCTCCTTCCGGGTGCTCCGCTACCCTCGAGTAGATTATATAATCTGTCCGGACCTGAGAGGGAGACTATGAGACAGTACATTGACGAGTCCCTTAAATCTGGCATCATTAGGCCGTCAACCTCTCCTGTGGGGGCGGGATTCTTTTTTGTTACAAAGAAAGACAAGACGTTACGACCATGCATTGATTTCAGGGGTTTAAACCAAATCACTGTCAAAAATAAATACCCATTACCCCTTATGGACTCTATGTTTGAGCAACTGCAGGATGCTGTCATTTTCACAAAATTGGACCTTCGCAACGCCTATCATTTGGTGAGGATCAAAGAGGGGGATGAGTGGAAGACCGCGTTCAAGACCCCTCTAGGCCATTTTGAATATCTAGTCATGCCGTTTGGATTAACTAATGCCCCTGCAGTGTTTCAAGCACTAATCAACGATGTATTAAGAGACTTCCTTAATGTGTTTGTGTTTGTGTATCTGGACGATATCCTCATTTACTCAAAGGATAAGGATCTACACCCAAAACACGTAGAAGCTGTACTTCAGAGGTTGTTGGAAAATCAACTTTTTGTTAAGGCGGAGAAATGCGAGTTCCATGTGTCTACTGTGTTTTTTCTTGGCTTTATTTTTGAGAGAGGACAGGTTCGTTCTGATCCCGACAAGATCAAGGCTGTTACGGACTGGCCTACTCCCCTTGATCGAAAACAGTTACAACGGTTCCTGGGTTTTGCCAATTTTTATCGGCGGTTCATCAAGAATTATAGCCAAGTTGCATCGCCACTTACTCAGCTCACCTCAACTCTGCATAAATTCGCCTGGACCCCAGCAGCAGAAATGGCCTTCCTAGAACTAAAACGACGCTTCTCTTCAGCTCCCGTTCTTGCCCACCCTGATCCACACAGACAATTTGTTGTGGAAGTGGATGCCTCTGACTCGGGTGTGGGGGCTGTGTTATCCCAGCGGGCAGCTGACGATGGGAAGCTTCACCCCTGCGCCTTCTTTTCCCGTCGTCTTTCTGCTGCTGAACGCAATTATGACGTCGGTAACAGAGAGTTGCTGGCCATAAAGTTGGCTCTCGAGGAGTGGAGACATTGGTTGGAGGGTGCAGAAATACCATTTGTTATTTTTACTGATCATAAGAACTTGGCATACATTCAGGGTGCTAAGAGATTAAATGCACGACAAGCCAGATGGTCTCTTTTCTTCGCCAGATTCAACTTTTCTATCACTTACATCCCAGGTACTCGCAACATTAAACCGGACGCCCTATCCCGCCAGTTCTCCTCATCTGAAACTTCTGATTCTCCTGTGGACATTTTGCCTACATCCTGCACAGTTGGAGCCATGACCTGGACCATTGAGAATGACATTCGAGAAGCACAACGACTCGAGCCGGACCCTGGTACGGGCCCTCCAGGAAGACTTTTTGTCCCTGCTTCAATGGTTGGTGAGGTGTTGCATTGGCTTCACACGGCAAAATTCACATGTCATCCTGGTATCACACGCATGTTGCACCTCACTAAAGAACATTTCTGGTGGCCCACAATGTCTAAAGACGTGAGGGAGTTTGTTTCTGCCTGTCCAACATGTGCTTGTAACAAACATAATACCCAACCCCCTGCAGGTCTCCTCATGCCTCTACCTTCCCCTGGTCGTCCATGGTCCCACATCGCCTTGGATTTTGTCACCGGTCTTCCTCTGTCAGAAGGTAACTCTGTCGTTTGCACTGTGGTTGACAGATTCTCTAAGGCCGCTCACTTCGTCCCTCTGACCAAGCTGCCTTCTGCATTCGAAACGGCACAGTTGGTGGTGAACCATGTTTTCCGTCTGCACGGTATCCCGCTTGATATTGTGTCTGACAGGGGGCCACAATTCATCCTCTGTCAGAAGGTAACTCTGTCGTTTGCACTGTGGTTGACAGATTCTCTAAGGCCGCTCACTTCGTCCCTCTGACCAAGCTGCCTTCTGCATTCGAAACGGCACAGTTGGTGGTGAACCATGTTTTCCGTCTGCACGGTATCCCGCTTGATATTGTGTCTGACAGGGGGCCACAATTCATCTCTCAAGTGTGGAAGGCATTTTGTGACGCTTTGGGTGCCACCTCCAGCTTGTCGTCCGGCTATCACCCCCAGTCAAATGGCCAAACTGAGAGGTGCAACCAGGACTTGGAGGCTGCTTTACGGTGCGTGATTGAGAATAACCCATCTTCTTGGAGCCGGTACCTACCCTGGATTGAGTATGCCCATAACTCTCAGGTCTCCTCTGCAACTGGGTTTTCTCCTTTTGAAGCGTCATTGGGTTACTCTCCCCCACTTTTTCCCTCTCAGGACTTGGACGTTTCTGTCCCGTCAGTTCAGCGCCATGTCGCACGGTGCCGTCGAGTTTGGCGCCAGACCAGAAAGGCGTTACTCAGGACGGCGGCTCAAACTAAAAGGTTTGCTGACAGACGCCGCTCGACGGCTCCTACTTACCAGGTGGGTGAGATGGTATGGCTCTCTACGAAAGACATCTCTCTCAAGGACACACCCAGGAAACTTGCCCCCAGGTACATCGGCCCGTTTCCCATATCGAGGATAATCAACCCTTCGGCCGTACGCCTGCGGCTCCCGTCATCTATGAAGGTACACCCCACGTTCCATGTTTCCCTCATTAAGCCTGTTGTTGACAGTCCCCTGGTCCCTCCGTCCACGCCTCCCCCTCCCCCCCGCCTGATCGACAACTCGCCGGCTTTTACGGTCCGGCGTCTTCTGGATGTCCGGCGGAGGGGTAGGGGGTTCCAGTACTTGGTGGACTGGGAGGGTTATGGTCCGGAGGAACGTTCTTGGGTCCCTAGGGCTCACATCTTGGACCCGGGTTTGGTTTCCTCTTTTTATAGGGCTCACCCTGAAAAGAGGATGGGATCGCCGAGGGGCGATTCTTGAGG
>JBBPBX010087471.1:0-14696 GCA_038048925.1 Garcialebias charrua
CAGACAGACAGACAGACAGACAGACAGACAGACAGACAGACAGACAGACAGACAGACAGACAGACAGACAGACAGACAGACAGACAGACAGACAGACAGACAGACAGACAGACAGACAGACAGACAGACAGACAGACAGACAGACAGACAGACAGACAGAAAGACAGACAGACAGACAGACAGACAGACAGACAGACAGACAGACAGACAGACAGACAGACAGACAGACAGACAGACAGACAGACAGACAGACAGACAGACAGACAGACAGACAGACAGACAGACAGACAGACAGACAGACAGACAGACTTAAATAAATGTGTGTATATTTTTAGTTACATCCCATGTCAAAGGCATTACTGGAAAAATAAAGGTCCCCACTTGGTCTGTATAGAACGACAGAGGTCCACTGTTGGCTGGTGAAGAACCACACAGGTCCCCACTAAGATAGGATGGAGCAACATACACACTCCAGAATGGGTGGATAAAGAAGTAATTAACTGAATTATTTTTTAAGACAAAAAATATGTAAGCTGAATCAAAACAACTTAAGGTAAACTATTTCAGTTGATATAAACTACAGATCCCAAAGTTTGTCAGACATGTTTCCTCAGCATGGAAAGGTTGAATAGTATATGAACTGACAGTCCAATAGTAAAGGAATCTGTAGTACAAAGTGGTCAGAATACAGAGTAAAAAAGTTATTTACAGAGCACATTTTTAAAGACAAATTTACAACAGCCCATGTCATTTCGTCTGAAATGAAGTTTTTAATCACTTAAATGATGTAGTATTAGTCTGACTTGTTCATGTAGTTATCTTGACTTGATTCCTTCATGCCATATCTTGTTTGAAAGCTTGTAACCTCTAGTTTGAGATAAACAGGGTATGGTTTAGCTAACATACACAAGTCACTTTGAGTGGGACATTTTGTGTGTGCATTTGGAAGAGACTTTGTGATCACTCCAGTCGTCAGATTTAAACACATATTTCCTTAGCCAGATACACTGAAAAACCTCTCACAATGGTGGGACTGGCATTTCTGTGTAGGTGGGGTTAAGCACTTCACATAGACACCAAACTTGCACAGAATAAACTAGACCTTGTGTCCCAAATCAACTGTTGAATTGTGTAATTTCGTCTGAAATGAAGTTTTTAATCACTTAAATGATGTAGTATTAGTCTGACTTGTTCATGTAGTTATCTTGACTTGATTCCTTCATGCCATATCTTGTTTGAAAGCTTGTAACCTCTAGTTTGAGATAAACAGGGTCTGGTTTAGCTAACATACACAAGTCACTTTGAGTGGGACATTTTGTATGTGCATTTGGAAGAGACTTTGTGATCACTCCAGTCGTCAGATTTAAACACATATTTCCTTAGCCAGATACACTGAAAAACCTCTGACAATGGTGGGACTGGCATTTCTGTGTAGGTGGGGTTAAGCACTTCACATAGACACCAAACTTGCACAGAATAAACTAGACCTTGTGTCCCAAATCAACTGTTGAATTGTGTAATTTCGTCTGAAATGAAGTTTTTAATCACTTAAATGATGTAGTATTAGTCTGACTTGTTCATGTAGTTATCTTGACTTGATTCCTTCATGCCATATCTTGTTTGAAAGCTTGTAACCTCTAGTTTGAGATAAACAGGGTCTGGTTTAGCTAACATACACAAGTCACTTTGAGTGGGACATTTTGTGTGTGCATTTGGAAGAGACTTTGTGATCACTCCAGTCGTCAGATTTAAACACATATTTCCTTAGCCAGATACACTGAAAAACCTCTCACAATGGTGGGACTGGCATTTCTGTGTAGGTGGGGTTAAGCACTTCACATAGACACCAAACTTGCACAGAATAAACTAGACCTTGTGTCCCAAATCAACTGTTGAATTGTGTAATTTCGTCTGAAATGAAGTTTTTAATCACTTAAATGATGTAGTATTAGTCTGACTTGTTCATGTAGTTATCTTGACTTGATTCCTTCATGCCATATCTTGTTTGAAAGCTTGTAACCTATAGTTTGAGATAAACAGGGTCTGGTTTAGCTAACATACACAAGTCACTTTGAGTGGGACATTTTGTATGTGCATTTGGAAGAGACTTTGTGATCACTCCAGTCGTCAGATTTAAACACATATTTCCTTAGCCAGATACACTGAAAAACCTCTCACAATGGTGGGACTGGCATTTCTGTGTAGGTGGGGTTAAGCACTTCACATAGACACCAAACTTGAACAGAATAAACTAGACCTTGTGTCCCAAATCAACTGTTGAATTGTGTAATTTCGTCTGAAATGAAGTTTTTAATCACTTAAATGATGTAGTATTAGTCTGACTTGTTCATGTAGTTATCTTGACTTGATTCCTTCATGCCATATCTTGTTTGAAAGCTTGTAACCTCTAGTTTGAGATAAACAGGGTATGGTTTAGCTAACATACACAAGTCACTTTGAGTGGGACATTTTGTGTGTGCATTTGGAAGAGACTTTGTGATCACTCCAGTCGTCAGATTTAAACACATATTTCCTTAGCCAGATACACTGAAAAACCTCTCACAATGGTGGGACTGGCATTTCTGTGTAGGTGGGGTTAAGCACTTCACATAGACACCAAACTTGCACAGAATAAACTAGACCTTGTGTCCCAAATCAACTGTTGAATTGTGTAATTTCGTCTGAAATTAAGTTTTTAATCACTTAAATGATGTAGTATTAGTCTGACTTGTTCATGTAGTTATCTTGACTTGATTCCTTCATGCCATATCTTGTTTGAAAGCTTGTAACCTCTAGTTTGAGATAAACAGGGTCTGGTTTAGCTAACATACACAAGTCACTTTGAGTGGGACATTTTGTGTGTGCATTTGGAAGAGACTTTGTGATCACTCCAGTCGTCAGATTTAAACACATATTTCCTTAGCCAGATACACTGAAAAACCTCTCACAATGGTGGGACTGGCATTTCTGTGTAGGTGGGGTTAAGCACTTCACATAGACACCAAACTTGCACAGAATAAACTAGACCTTGTGTCCCAAATCAACTGTTGAATTGTGTAATTTCGTCTGAAATGAAGTTTTTAATCACTTAAATGATGTAGTATTAGTCTGACTTGTTCATGTAGTTATCTTGACTTGATTCCTTCATGCCATATCTTGTTTGAAAGCTTGTAACCTCTAGTTTGAGATAAACAGGGTCTGGTTTAGCTAACATACACAAGTCACTTTGAGTGGGACGCTAGCTATGTTTCCATCCAATTTAAATTCGATTTTTGAGCGAATTTTAGAAAATTTCGCTAAAATGTAAATTAAAATTATGAGGATCAGAAGTGTTTCCATTAAACTGGCTTGAAGCGCATCTGCAATGCCACGCAAAGCGTCTCTACGTCAGACGTCAGCGTCATTACGTCACACGTCAGCGCCATACGTCAGACGTCAGCGTTACGCACTTCCACAGTAAACAGGAAGTAGCGTTTGAAAACAGACATCTCGGCAAAATGGAGAGAATATTTCAGGTATGTGTTGCTATCGGGCAAGTTGTATTTATTCTGTCATGCCAACTAGTTTTAGCGATGTTACATGTTGTCCGGAGCGGAAACAGCTGATCAGTCACGTGACGTGAATGTTCGCTGCGGCAGAACTGAGTCGGCTAATCTGTTTCCATCTGTCGTTTAGCCGACTCAGCTCTGAATCGACTCCCCAAAAACTACCTCAAGCGAGCGTATAAACTTTAGAGCGACTTAGAGGAAGTTAACTCGAATTATGCCGTTTCCATTTAGCTTTTCTGATGCGATGCTTCATAATGCGCACCTAGAAACCTTGATGGAAACACGCCTATTTTGTGTGTGCATTTGGAAGAGACTTTGTGATCACTCCAGTCGTCAGATTTAAACACATATTTCCTTAGCCAGATACACTGAAAAACCTCTCACAATGGTGGGACTGGCATTTCTGTGTAGGTGGGGTTAAGCACTTCACATAGACACCAAACTTGCACAGAATAAACTAGACCTTGTGTCCCAAATCAACTGTTGAATTGTGTAATTTCGTCTGAAATGAAGTTTTTAATCACTTAAATGATGTAGTATTAGTCTGACTTGTTCATGTAGTTATCTTGACTTGATTCCTTCATGCCATATCTTGTTTGAAAGCTTGTAACCTCTAGTTTGAGATAAACAGGGTCTGGTTTAGCTAACATACACAAGTCACTTTGAGTGGGACATTTTGTGTGTGCATTTGGAAGAGACTTTGTGATCACTCCAGTCGTCAGATTTAAACACATATTTCCTTAGCCAGATACACTGAAAAACCTCTGACAATGGTGGGACTGGCATTTCTGTGTAGGTGGGGTTAAGCACTTCACATAGACAGCAAACTTGATGAGAATAAACTAGATCTTGTGTCCCAAATCAACTGTTGAATTGTGTAATTTCGTCTGAAATGAAGTTTTTAATCACTTAAATGATGTAGTATTAGTCTGACTTGTTCATGTAGTTATCTTGACTTGATTCCTTCATGCCATATCTTGTTTGAAAGCTTGTAACCTCTAGTTTGAGATAAACAGGGTCTGGTTTAGCTAACATACACAAGTCACTTTGAGTGGGACATTTTGTGTGTGCATTTGGAAGAGACTTTGTGATCACTCCAGTCGTCAGATTTAAACACATATTTCCTTAGCCAGATACACTGAAAAACCTCTCACAATGGTGGGACTGGCATTTCTGTGTAGGTGGGGTTAAGCACTTCACATAGACACCAAACTTGCACAGAATAAACTAGACCTTGTGTCCCAAATCAACTGTTGAATTGTGTAATTTCGTCTGAAATGAAGTTTTTAATCACTTAAATGATGTAGTATTAGTCTGACTTGTTCATGTAGTTATCTTGACTTGATTCCTTCATGCCATATCTTGTTTGAAAGCTTGTAACCTCTAGTTTGAGATAAACAGGGTCTGGTTTAGCTAACATACACAAGTCACTTTGAGTGGGACATTTTGTGTGTGCATTTGGAAGAGACTTTGTGATCACTCCAGTCGTCAGATTTAAACACATATTTCCTTAGCCAGATACACTGAAAAACCTCTCACAATGGTGGGACTGGCATTTCTGTGTAGGTGGGGTTAAGCACTTCACATAGACACCAAACTTGCACAGAATAAACTAGACCTTGTGTCCCAAATCAACTGTTGAATTGTGTAATTTCGTCTGAAATGAAGTTTTTAATCACTTAAATGATGTAGTATTAGTCTGACTTGTTCATGTAGTTATCTTGACTTGATTCCTTCATGCCATATCTTGTTTGAAAGCTTGTAACCTCTAGTTTGAGATAAACAGGGTCTGGTTTAGCTAACATACACAAGTCACTTTGAGTGGGACATTTTGTGTGTGCATTTGGAAGAGACTTTGTGATCACTCCAGTCGTCAGATTTAAACACATATTTCCTTAGCCAGATACACTGAAAAACCTCTCACAATGGTGGGACTGGCATTTCTGTGTAGGTGGGGTTAAGCACTTCACATAGACACCAAACTTGCACAGAATAAACTAGACCTTGTGTCCCAAATCAACTGTTGAATTGTGTAATTTCGTCTGAAATGAAGTTTTTAATCACTTAAATGATGTAGTATTAGTCTGACTTGTTCATGTAGTTATCTTGACTTGATTCCTTCATGCCATATCTTGTTTGAAAGCTTGTAACCTCTAGTTTGAGATAAACAGGGTCTGGTTTAGCTAACATACACAAGTCACTTTGAGTGGGACATTTTGTGTGTGCATTTGGAAGAGACTTTGTGATCACTCCAGTCGTCAGATTTAAACACATATTTCCTTAGCCAGATACACTGAAAAACCTCTCACAATGGTGGGACTGGCATTTCTGTGTAGGTGGGGTTAAGCACTTCACATAGACACCAAACTTGCACAGAATAAACTAGACCTTGTGTCCCAAATCAACTGTTGAATTGTGTAATTTCGTCTGAAATGAAGTTTTTAATCACTTAAATGATGTAGTATTAGTCTGACTTGTTCATGTAGTTATCTTGACTTGATTCCTTCATGCCATATCTTGTTTGAAAGCTTGTAACGTATAGTTTGAGATAAACAGGGTCTGGTTTAGCTAACATACACAAGTCACTTTGAGTGGGACATTTTGTATGTGCATTTGGAAGAGACTTTGTGATCACTCCAGTCGTCAGATTTAAACACATATTTCCTTAGCCAGATACACTGAAAAACCTCTCACAATGGTGGGACTGGCATTTCTGTGTAGGTGGGGTTAAGCACTTCACATAGACACCAAACTTGCACAGAATAAACTAGACCTTGTGTCCCAAATCAACTGTTGAATTGTGTAATTTCGTCTGAAATGAAGTTTTTAATCACTTAAATGATGTAGTATTAGTCTGACTTGTTCATGTAGTTATCTTGACTTGATTCCTTCATGCCATATCTTGTTTGAAAGCTTGTAACCTCTAGTTTGAGATAAACAGGGTCTGGTTTAGCTAACATACACAAGTCACTTTGAGTGGGACATTTTGTGTGTGCATTTGGAAGAGACTTTGTGATCACTCCAGTCGTCAGATTTAAACACATATTTCCTTAGCCAGATACACTGAAAAACCTCTCACAATGGTGGGACTGGCATTTCTGTGTAGGTGGGGTTAAGCACTTCACATAGACACCAAACTTGCACAGAATAAACTAGACCTTGTGTCCCAAATCAACTGTTGAATTGTGTAATTTCGTCTGAAATGAAGTTTTTAATCACTTAAATGATGTAGTATTAGTCTGACTTGTTCATGTAGTTATCTTGACTTGATTCCTTCATGCCATATCTTGTTTGAAAGCTTGTAACCTCTAGTTTGAGATAAACAGGGTCTGGTTTAGCTAACATACACAAGTCACTTTGAGTGGGACATTTTGTGTGTGCATTTGGAAGAGACTTTGTGATCACTCCAGTCGTCAGATTTAAACACATATTTCCTTAGCCAGATACACTGAAAAACCTCTCACAATGGTGGGACTGGCATTTCTGTGTAGGTGGGGTTAAGCACTTCACATAGACACCAAACTTGCACAGAATAAACTAGACCTTGTGTCCCAAATCAACTGTTGAATTGTGTAATTTCGTCTGAAATGAAGTTTTTAATCACTTAAATGATGTAGTATTAGTCTGACTTGTTCATGTAGTTATCTTGACTTGATTCCTTCATGCCATATCTTGTTTGAAAGCTTGTAACCTCTAGTTTGAGATAAACAGGGTCTGGTTTAGCTAACATACACAAGTCACTTTGAGTGGGACATTTTGTGTGTGCATTTGGAAGAGACTTTGTGATCACTCCAGTCGTCAGATTTAAACACATATTTCCTTAGCCAGATACACTGAAAAACCTCTCACAATGGTGGGACTGGCATTTCTGTGTAGGTGGGGTTAAGCACTTCACATAGACACCAAACTTGCACAGAATAAACTAGACCTTGTGTCCCAAATCAACTGTTGAATTGTGTAATTTCGTCTGAAATGAAGTTTTTAATCACTTAAATGATGTAGTATTAGTCTGACTTGTTCATGTAGTTATCTTGACTTGATTCCTTCATGCCATATCTTGTTTGAAAGCTTGTAACCTCTAGTTTGAGATAAACAGGGTCTGGTTTAGCTAACATACACAAGTCACTTTGAGTGGGACATTTTGTATGTGCATTTGGAAGAGACTTTGTGATCACTCCAGTCGTCAGATTTAAACACATATTTCCTTAGCCAGATACACTGAAAAACCTCTGACAATGGTGGGACTGGCATTTCTGTGTAGGTGGGGTTAAGCACTTCACATAGACACCAAACTTGCACAGAATAAACTAGACCTTGTGTCCCAAATCAACTGTTGAATTGTGTAATTTCGTCTGAAATGAAGTTTTTAATCACTTAAATGATGTAGTATTAGTCTGACTTGTTCATGTAGTTATCTTGACTTGATTCCTTCATGCCATATCTTGTTTGAAAGCTTGTAACCTCTAGTTTGAGATAAACAGGGTCTGGTTTAGCTAACATACACAAGTCACTTTGAGTGGGACATTTTGTGTGTGCATTTGGAAGAGACTTTGTGATCACTCCAGTCGTCAGATTTAAACACATATTTCCTTAGCCAGATACACTGAAAAACCTCTCACAATGGTGGGACTGGCATTTCTGTGTAGGTGGGGTTAAGCACTTCACATAGACACCAAACTTGCACAGAATAAACTAGACCTTGTGTCCCAAATCAACTGTTGAATTGTGTAATTTCGTCTGAAATGAAGTTTTTAATCACTTAAATGATGTAGTATTAGTCTGACTTGTTCATGTAGTTATCTTGACTTGATTCCTTCATGCCATATCTTGTTTGAAAGCTTGTAACCTATAGTTTGAGATAAACAGGGTCTGGTTTAGCTAACATACACAAGTCACTTTGAGTGGGACATTTTGTGTGTGCATTTGGAAGAGACTTTGTGATCACTCCAGTCGTCAGATTTAAACACATATTTCCTTAGCCAGATACACTGAAAAACCTCTCACAATGGTGGGACTGGCATTTCTGTGTAGGTGGGGTTAAGCACTTCACATAGACACCAAACTTGCACAGAATAAACTAGACCTTGTGTCCCAAATCAACTGTTGAATTGTGTAATTTCGTCTGAAATGAAGTTTTTAATCACTTAAATGATGTAGTATTAGTCTGACTTGTTCATGTAGTTATCTTGACTTGATTCCTTCATGCCATATCTTGTTTGAAAGCTTGTAACCTCTAGTTTGAGATAAACAGGGTCTGGTTTAGCTAACATACACAAGTCACTTTGAGTGGGACATTTTGTGTGTGCATTTGGAAGAGACTTTGTGATCACTCCAGTCGTCAGATTTAAACACATATTTCCTTAGCCAGATACACTGAAAAACCTCTCACAATGGTGGGACTGGCATTTCTGTGTAGGTGGGGTTAAGCACTTCACATAGACACCAAACTTGCACAGAATAAACTAGACCTTGTGTCCCAAATCAACTGTTGAATTGTGTAATTTCGTCTGAAATGAAGTTTTTAATCACTTAAATGATGTAGTATTAGTCTGACTTGTTCATGTAGTTATCTTGACTTGATTCCTTCATGCCATATCTTGTTTGAAAGCTTGTAACCTCTAGTTTGAGATAAACAGGGTCTGGTTTAGCTAACATACACAAGTCACTTTGAGTGGGACATTTTGTGTGTGCATTTGGAAGAGACTTTGTGATCACTCCAGTCGTCAGATTTAAACACATATTTCCTTAGCCAGATACACTGAAAAACCTCTCACAATGGTGGGACTGGCATTTCTGTGTAGGTGGGGTTAAGCACTTCACATAGACACCAAACTTGCACAGAATAAACTAGACCTTGTGTCCCAAATCAACTGTTGAATTGTGTAATTTCGTCTGAAATGAAGTTTTTAATCACTTAAATGATGTAGTATTAGTCTGACTTGTTCATGTAGTTATCTTGACTTGATTCCTTCATGCCATATCTTGTTTGAAAGCTTGTAACCTCTAGTTTGAGATAAACAGGGTCTGGTTTAGCTAACATACACAAGTCACTTTGAGTGGGACATTTTGTGTGTGCATTTGGAAGAGACTTTGTGATCACTCCAGTCGTCAGATTTAAACACATATTTCCTTAGCCAGATACACTGAAAAACCTCTCACAATGGTGGGACTGGCATTTCTGTGTAGGTGGGGTTAAGCACTTCACATAGACACCAAACTTGCACAGAATAAACTAGACCTTGTGTCCCAAATCAACTGTTGAATTGTGTAATTTCGTCTGAAATGAAGTTTTTAATCACTTAAATGATGTAGTATTAGTCTGACTTGTTCATGTAGTTATCTTGACTTGATTCCTTCATGCCATATCTTGTTTGAAAGCTTGTAACCTCTAGTTTGAGATAAACAGGGTCTGGTTTAGCTAACATACACAAGTCACTTTGAGTGGGACATTTTGTGTGTGCATTTGGAAGAGACTTTGTGATCACTCCAGTCGTCAGATTTAAACACATATTTCCTTAGCCAGATACACTGAAAAACCTCTCACAATGGTGGGACTGGCATTTCTGTGTAGGTGGGGTTAAGCACTTCACATAGACACCAAACTTGCACAGAATAAACTAGACCTTGTGTCCCAAATCAACTGTTGAATTGTGTAATTTCGTCTGAAATGAAGTTTTTAATCACTTAAATGATGTAGTATTAGTCTGACTTGTTCATGTAGTTATCTTGACTTGATTCCTTCATGCCATATCTTGTTTGAAAGCTTGTAACCTCTAGTTTGAGATAAACAGGGTCTGGTTTAGCTAACATACACAAGTCACTTTGAGTGGGACATTTTGTGTGTGCATTTGGAAGAGACTTTGTGATCACTCCAGTCGTCAGATTTAAACACATATTTCCTTAGCCAGATACACTGAAAAACCTCTCACAATGGTGGGACTGGCATTTCTGTGTAGGTGGGGTTAAGCACTTCACATAGACACCAAACTTGCACAGAATAAACTAGACCTTGTGTCCCAAATCAACTGTTGAATTGTGTAATTTCGTCTGAAATGAAGTTTTTAATCACTTAAATGATGTAGTATTAGTCTGACTTGTTCATGTAGTTATCTTGACTTGATTCCTTCATGCCATATCTTGTTTGAAAGCTTGTAACCTCTAGTTTGAGATAAACAGGGTCTGGTTTAGCTAACATACACAAGTCACTTTGAGTGGGACATTTTGTGTGTGCATTTGGAAGAGACTTTGTGATCACTCCAGTCGTCAGATTTAAACACATATTTCCTTAGCCAGATACACTGAAAAACCTCTCACAATGGTGGGACTGGCATTTCTGTGTAGGTGGGGTTAAGCACTTCACATAGACACCAAACTTGCACAGAATAAACTAGACCTTGTGTCCCAAATCAACTGTTGAATTGTGTAATTTCGTCTGAAATGAAGTTTTTAATCACTTAAATGATGTAGTATTAGTCTGACTTGTTCATGTAGTTATCTTGACTTGATTCCTTCATGCCATATCTTGTTTGAAAGCTTGTAACCTCTAGTTTGAGATAAACAGGGTCTGGTTTAGCTAACATACACAAGTCACTTTGAGTGGGACATTTTGTGTGTGCATTTGGAAGAGACTTTGTGATCACTCCAGTCGTCAGATTTAAACACATATTTCCTTAGCCAGATACACTGAAAAACCTCTCACAATGGTGGGACTGGCATTTCTGTGTAGGTGGGGTTAAGCACTTCACATAGACACCAAACTTGCACAGAATAAACTAGACCTTGTGTCCCAAATCAACTGTTGAATTGTGTAATTTCGTCTGAAATGAAGTTTTTAATCACTTAAATGATGTAGTATTAGTCTGACTTGTTCATGTAGTTATCTTGACTTGATTCCTTCATGCCATATCTTGTTTGAAAGCTTGTAACCTCTAGTTTGAGATAAACAGGGTCTGGTTTAGCTAACATACACAAGTCACTTTGAGTGGGACATTTTGTGTGTGCATTTGGAAGAGACTTTGTGATCACTCCAGTCGTCAGATTTAAACACATATTTCCTTAGCCAGATACACTGAAAAACCTCTGACAATGGTGGGACTGGCATTTCTGTGTAGGTGGGGTTAAGCACTTCACATAGACAGCAAACTTGAACAGAATAAACTAGACCTTGTGTCCCAAATCAACTGTTGAATTGTGTAATTTCGTCTGAAATGAAGTTTTTAATCACTTAAATGATGTAGTATTAGTCTGACTTGTTCATGTAGTTATCTTGACTTGATTCCTTCATGCCATATCTTGTTTGAAAGCTTGTAACCTCTAGTTTGAGATAAACAGGGTATGGTTTAGCTAACATACACAAGTCACTTTGAGTGGGACATTTTGTGTGTGCATTTGGAAGAGACTTTGTGATCACTCCAGTCGTCAGATTTAAACACATATTTCCTTAGCCAGATACACTGAAAAACCTCTCACAATGGTGGGACTGGCATTTCTGTGTAGGTGGGGTTAAGCACTTCACATAGACACCAAACTTGCACAGAATAAACTAGACCTTGTGTCCCAAATCAACTGTTGAATTGTGTAATTTCGTCTGAAATGAAGTTTTTAATCACTTAAATGATGTAGTATTAGTCTGACTTGTTCATGTAGTTATCTTGACTTGATTCCTTCATGCCATATCTTGTTTGAAAGCTTGTAACCTCTAGTTTGAGATAAACAGGGTCTGGTTTAGCTAACATACACAAGTCACTTTGAGTGGGACATTTTGTGTGTGCATTTGGAAGAGACTTTGTGATCACTCCAGTCGTCAGATTTAAACACATATTTCCTTAGCCAGATACACTGAAAAACCTCTCACAATGGTGGGACTGGCATTTCTGTGTAGGTGGGGTTAAGCACTTCACATAGACACCAAACTTGCACAGAATAAACTAGACCTTGTGTCCCAAATCAACTGTTGAATTGTGTAATTTCGTCTGAAATGAAGTTTTTAATCACTTAAATGATGTAGTATTAGTCTGACTTGTTCATGTAGTTATCTTGACTTGATTCCTTCATGCCATATCTTGTTTGAAAGCTTGTAACCTCTAGTTTGAGATAAACAGGGTCTGGTTTAGCTAACATACACAAGTCACTTTGAGTGGGACATTTTGTGTGTGCATTTGGAAGAGACTTTGTGATCACTCCAGTCGTCAGATTTAAACACATATTTCCTTAGCCAGATACACTGAAAAACCTCTCACAATGGTGGGACTGGCATTTCTGTGTAGGTGGGGTTAAGCACTTCACATAGACACCAAACTTGCACAGAATAAACTAGACCTTGTGTCCCAAATCAACTGTTGAATTGTGTAATTTCGTCTGAAATGAAGTTTTTAATCACTTAAATGATGTAGTATTAGTCTGACTTGTTCATGTAGTTATCTTGACTTGATTCCTTCATGCCATATCTTGTTTGAAAGCTTGTAACCTATAGTTTGAGATAAACAGGGTCTGGTTTAGCTAACATACACAAGTCACTTTGAGTGGGACATTTTGTGTGTGCATTTGGAAGAGACTTTGTGATCACTCCAGTCGTCAGATTTAAACACATATTTCCTTAGCCAGATACACTGAAAAACCTCTGACAATGGTGGGACTGGCATTTCTGTGTAGGTGGGGTTAAGCACTTCACATAGACAGCAAACTTGATGAGAATAAACTAGATCTTGTGTCCCAAATCAACTGTTGAATTGTGTAATTTCGTCTGAAATGAAGTTTTTAATCACTTAAATGATGTAGTATTAGTCTGACTTGTTCATGTAGTTATCTTGACTTGATTCCTTCATGCCATATCTTGTTTGAAAGCTTGTAACCTCTAGTTTGAGATAAACAGGGTATGGTTTAGCTAACATACACAAGTCACTTTGAGTGGGACATTTTGTGTGTGCATTTGGAAGAGACTTTGTGATCACTCCAGTCGTCAGATTTAAACACATATTTCCTTAGCCAGATACACTGAAAAACCTCTCACAATGGTGGGACTGGCATTTCTGTGTAGGTGGGGTTAAGCACTTCACATAGACACCAAACTTGCACAGAATAAACTAGACCTTGTGTCCCAAATCAACTGTTGAATTGTGTAATTTCGTCTGAAATGAAGTTTTTAATCACTTAAATGATGTAGTATTAGTCTGACTTGTTCATGTAGTTATCTTGACTTGATTCCTTCATGCCATATCTTGTTTGAAAGCTTGTAACCTCTAGTTTGAGATAAACAGGGTCTGGTTTAGCTAACATACACAAGTCACTTTGAGTGGGACATTTTGTGTGTGCATTTGGAAGAGACTTTGTGATCACTCCAGTCGTCAGATTTAAACACATATTTCCTTAGCCAGATACACTGAAAAACCTCTCACAATGGTGGGACTGGCATTTCTGTGTAGGTGGGGTTAAGCACTTCACATAGACACCAAACTTGCACAGAATAAACTAGACCTTGTGTCCCAAATCAACTGTTGAATTGTGTAATTTCGTCTGAAATGAAGTTTTTAATCACTTAAATGATGTAGTATTAGTCTGACTTGTTCATGTAGTTATCTTGACTTGATTCCTTCATGCCATATCTTGTTTGAAAGCTTGTAACCTCTAGTTTGAGATAAACAGGGTCTGGTTTAGCTAACATACACAAGTCACTTTGAGTGGGACATTTTGTGTGTGCATTTGGAAGAGACTTTGTGATCACTCCAGTCGTCAGATTTAAACACATATTTCCTTAGCCAGATACACTGAAAAACCTCTCACAATGGTGGGACTGGCATTTCTGTGTAGGTGGGGTTAAGCACTTCACATAGACACCAAACTTGCACAGAATAAACTAGACCTTGTGTCCCAAATCAACTGTTGAATTGTGTAATTTCGTCTGAAATGAAGTTTTTAATCACTTAAATGATGTAGTATTAGTCTGACTTGTTCATGTAGTTATCTTGACTTGATTCCTTCATGCCATATCTTGTTTGAAAGCTTGTAACCTCTAGTTTGAGATAAACAGGGTCTGGTTTAGCTAACATACACAAGTCACTTTGAGTGGGACATTTTGTGTGTGCATTTGGAAGAGACTTTGTGATCACTCCAGTCGTCAGATTTAAACACATATTTCCTTAGCCAGATACA
>JBBPBX010087473.1:0-10217 GCA_038048925.1 Garcialebias charrua
TTTCATGAGACTTTTAATCCAGACTTTTTATACTTTTATACTACTATGGAAAACTACTATGCAAAAAACTCAGGACAGTATTACACTCTATTTCATTTTATGATTACGGTTGTTAAATGTTGGTGTTTTTGGTGTTGGTGAAACATTTTATACTTTTATACTACTATGAAAAACTACTATGCAAAAAAACTCAGGACAGTACTAAACTTTTATTATTTCATTTTATGCTTGTTTATTAATTGTTTAGTGTTTAAATGGTTACTGTTGCACAGAGGGACTGAGAGAGAAATGCAATTTCAATCCTGTGTATGTCCTGTACATATTGCAGTTTTGATAATAAAGTTGACTTTGACTTGACTTGTTTATTTTGTTCAGGTTCGGCCCAGTAAAAGCTGTTGGTTTTCAGTGCCTTTGATTGAATTTTTAAATGCTGTTCTGTTGCACATTTTGTAATTAAAACTGAAACTTTCAGACAACTGAGATTTGTTTTCAGTATGAACTATTTGCTTGCAAAGGTTAAAATAGAAACTATTTTGTATAAACTAGTTTAATAGTATTGAAACTATTTTGCATTACTAGCTACAGAGCAAATTGTGTAACATTTTCTTACCGTACAATACACAAAAGGTACGTTTCCCTAAAATTTTGCTATGTTCACATTACTAATTTATTTTTGGAAATGTGCACGTGCAGTTCTGACAGATACTTAAAGCACTATGAGCTAATATTTATTTAATTGTTGCAACCCATCGGTTAAACTTTTGCCAGAACTCAAAGACAAAATGCTGTATTTAAAGAAAAATGTTTATTAAGCTTCATTATAGCAGTCTTAAGTACATTTGGCCCACGTCCCAAGTTGTGGAGGATGCAAGCAGCCACTATGATCTTCACCACCACATCAGTTCTGGTATTCTGCACGTCACGAAGCCGTCTCCACCTGCACTTCAAACATCCGAAGGCTTGCTCCACAATCACCCTTCCACGGCTGATTTCAGCGTTACGTTGCTTGTCTGCTTCACTTAGAGCACCATTGTTCTTCAGGATGGATGGGTTTTCTGCCAGCATGGTAGGGTCCAAGACAACTCTGCAATGGGAAAACAGTGTTTATTTCAGACAGACATAAAGTTAATAATGAGCTGCAATTCTCTGTCATTTTTTCATCATTTGACTTCTTGTTTATGTGAAAAATACACATTTCAGACAGCTACTTTCAGGAAACTGTTGGAATCTGGAGAATAGTTGAATCTCTTGGAATCCTGGCAAAAAACCAATGCAGATATGTTCCTGTCTTTGATTTATACATCTACCTTATAATGTTTTTCTAGTCTTTGATACTTTGTTTTAAAAGAAAAAATATATATATAAATATATATTTCTCTCTTGTGTTTATTGTCTATTGTTTAAGGAAATTCTACCATTGCTGTTAATCATTCTTTAGTTTGTAGCAGGTCACTTTTTTAAATGAGTCCACGAGGCTCAATGACATTTACCTGACTAAATAAAGGTTGATTGTAAAAAAACAACAACAGTACTGTAGTGTCAGGCTACAAACCAAAACTTTATGATGGTGTTATATATCATAAAATCAATCACCTTTATTTTACCAGGTAAAGCCCGTTCGAGATCTCTTTTACAAGGGTGACCTGGTCAAGTGGTCAGCAGGGTTAGCAACCGGTGTTAGCAACTTATTTATTTAGCAAAATAAAGCAACCACTGTACAGTTTCTTCAACATATCGTAAACCCCCTACATGTTTTGCTGTGCAGTGAGCGAAGACGTTTTTTTTTAGCTGTAAAGCCAGTTTTTCTTTTTCCCAACGAGAAAAATATATATTAAATCTATTACCTTCGGCGTTCATCTTTCTTCTTTGACATGTTCTGTGTCAGGAGTGCATATCTGGTTGTCTGGAGTGCATAACTGGTAGTCTGGAGTGCATATATGTTTAGTAATTTATTATATTCCGAAACAGCAACAAAAACAATGCGTGCGTCCATCTTGTTTTACCACCGGGGTAACCGGAACGTGTTTTCAAGTGGTAGATGGGGAGATGACGTCACTGCCACTTCGTAGTTCCCAAAATACGAGGTAACTGGAACACAGCATTTGTCTAGGACTTTGAGGTCTTCGAGTCAAATGTTATTGTCTGTATCCGTAACTTGTTTTAAAACTCATGGAGACCGCACTTTTCGGGTGGTGGCTCCGAGGCTCTGGAATGCACTCCCTCTGTCCCTATGCTGCACAGACTCCACAGACTCTTTTAAGAAACAACTAAAAACATTATATTTCAGACGGGATTTGCTTAATGTTTTGTTTGTTTGTTTTGTATTTATTGTCTTACCTTTGTGAAGCACTTTGTAATCTATACACAGTGGTGGGATGTAACTAAGTACAAATTCATTCAACCTTTACTTATACAGGCTAGCCTCCTTGAGCCACATGGACTCATTTACAAGAGGGACCTGTCTCACTCACACCTAGGGACAATTTAGAGTTACCAATCAGCCTAACATAATACTTTGTTACTGTACTTAAGTACATTTTTCATGTATCTGTACTTTACTTAAGTAGAATTAAATGTGGGTACTTTTACGCCACTACATTTTACATGAAGTATCTGTACTTTCTACTACACTACATTTCACTAAGGTGTTGAGATACAAGTTACATTCACATTGCAGCTTTTTGATTTGTCATTAATTTGAAAGTAACTGATGTTGAGAGGGAAGTTGGTCCATTGAATCATTTCAAAGTGGACAAGTACCATATTTCCGGCCAAAAAGTTGCACCGCCCGATAAGTCGCTTTGTCCAATTGTGTCCAATAAAATGGAAAAATCCATAAATGTGTCACACCTCTGTATACATCGCATCTTTTATGCGTCACAGCTGACGCATCGCCTATGTTACGCGTCACCGCCCTGTTGCATATGGCGGCCAAAGGAGCGAGCGAGCACGGAAGGACTTTGCAAGATTAACATGGTAAAAGCAATTATTTGTTTGCTGAAAATTATAGCAAAGATGTGTCTGAGCTTAACCTTTCCTTAATAAATTCACGAAATGATCAAATCAGCTGGATTTTAAAAAGTAGTTTTGCTATGTGCACACGCGTGGGTGGGACGGCTTCATTTCTTTAAAATTTAGCAAGATAAACACTTAAAAATATATATTTCTTAGCTGACATTATAGCACAAGTGTTCCTGATCTTAACTGTTCCTTAATAAATTCACGAAATGGTCAAATCAACTGGATTTAAAAAAGTAGTTTCACCATGTGCACGCGCGCGGGTGGGACGGCTTCATTTCTTTCAAATTTAGCAAGATAAACACTTAAAAATATATAATTAATTTTTAATTAATTTTAATTAATTTTTAATTTTTAATTAATATAATTAAAAATATATATTTCTTAGCTGACATTATAGCACAAGTGTTCCTGAGCTTAACCGTTCCTTAATAAATTCATGTAATGGTCAAATCTGCTGGATTTAAATTGTTTTGCTTTGACGTCTTCCAAACGGTCACGCGCGCTGCAAAAATAAATTATAAATAAATCGAATTTTAGCTCAAAAATCTCCTACAGCTAACAGTTTGTAAATGTCCACCCAGTAATTACTTTCTGTAAGTTTCAACAAAATCTGTCCTGTGGTTTAGTAGTTCATACCCCCGGAGCAGGAGGCCGGGCTGCGACAGAGTCAGTCCGACCAGAGGAGTCTGCCGTTGGACACATGAGCTGGAAACGGTCGGTGGACACTCAGGAAGTGTCAGAGCTCCAGAGAACAGGAGGCCGGGCTGCGACAGAGTCAGTCCGACCAGAGGAGTCTGCCGTTGGACACATGAGCTGGAAACGGTCGGTGGACTCTCAGGAAGTGTCAGAGCTCCAGAGAACAGGAGGCCGGGCTGCGACAGAGTCAGTCCGACCAGACGCGTCTTTGGTCGGACACATGAGGTGGGATCGGTCAGTGGATCCTAGCAGACAAAAGTGGTACTGCACCCCTAGCTACCAAAAGTGGTACTGCACCATTTTTTTGCCAAAATGAAAAACGGTCATATCTGGGCCAAAAATTGGTCTAAAATAATGGGAAAAATCCATAAATATGTCGCTTCGCCCCATAAGTCGCAGGACATGAAAATTAGTATAAAAAAACTGTGACTTATAGGCCAGAAAATACGGTAACATTAGACCCACCTTCAAGAAGAGCTGGACCAATTAAATATATTCTAGTATATACGTCAGTGAGCTGGGAGCACCCACAGCACCACTAACGCACACACAATGGATTCCACCGCAGAGAGTCAGCCAGGAGATACACAACACCCATGACCTTATTGAAAGATTATTGAAAGATTATTGAAAGACTATTGAAATACTGTTCAGTAGTACAGCAGGAAAGATTATCTCCCAGAAAAGCCATACTGGACTAAAAAAACTTTGAAAACCAACTTCTTCTGAGCTTGAACAATAAATTCTTGCTGCAATATTAAAATGTGTCATATCATGGGATGTTAGGAGGCAAGAGATGGCTTGACACTCGGGTTTACGTTTTGAAAATGGTGTCAGGAAGTTAAAATATTGTTCACTGTTGTTGACCCATTACAAGGTTGACTAGACAGTATTTTAACTAGAGTTGATGACAAACTGGAGATAAAATGATCAGAGCCTGTTTCTTTTTTAGGTCTAATGCTCCTTTTTTCTGTCAGACAACTTTTACTTAAATGTTTTTACTGCAGTTAAAATGACACATTGGTTTTGTTCTGTGTTAAATAAAAACTTTCAAAAGGTATAATCATTCCTCTTTCTCATTTTGCGTAATGACATTTAACTCTGGATGTCATCCCTGAAAATCTGACGCAAAGAATCACACGTCCAAGTGTGAACGGTGTCACAGAGTAATCAATCAATCAATCAACTTTATTTGTATAGCACATTTTAAAAACCAGAGGGTTAACCAAAGTGCTGTACAATAACACAAAAGAAAAGTTAATTAAAATTATTTAAAAAAACATACAAAGCATAAAAAAATAAAAAAATACATATACCAGTCTTACTGCAGGTGTGTTAAAATGCCATAAAGGATAAGATCACGTTTTAAAAGCCAAGAAATAAAAGTGTTTTAAAAAGAGATTTAAAAACAGGAAGAGAGGATGCCTGTCTGATACTCAATGGTAAGTTGTCCCACAGCCTGGGAGCAACGACAGCAAACGCTCTGTCACCTCTGAGCTTCAGCCTGGTTTTGTGGACTCTCAACAGCAACTGATCAGCTGAACTTAGAGATTGGGGAGTGCAGTAAGGCTGAAGCAGCTCAGACAGATATGGTGGGGCAAGGTTGTTCAGGCATTTAAAAACAAACAGCAAAAGTTTAAAATGAATTCTGTAGTGCACAGGGAGCCAGTGAAGGGATGCCAGGATGGGAGTAATATACTCATGTAGTGGACCTACCCAGGGTCAAACTAAGGTTTTTGAACTGTCCAGTGATTACCTTTACTGACCTCTCAGTAAAACAAGACATTTACTAAAATTTATTCCATTAGTTGTAATCTGAGAACATAGTCACCAAAAGAGACTATTGGCTTCTTTAATTTTACTCTAATGTAATCAAAAGAATAACATTTTGTCATTTTCATGATGTGGGCTTTTATGCTGTTATTCTGTAATGTGAAACATCACTGTGTCCACTGCTGTGTTAAAGTTGAAGGCTCGGGTCACAGAGGCCCGGCCGTTTTGTTTAGAAATGAATGAGACAGTTAATCTGTTGTTTTCTTGAGAACGGCTCCAACACCCTCTAAACAACTTCTCTCTGCTCTGACTCTCACCTTAAACCCTGATAACGTTAAAGTGAAGTCTTTGACGTGTCTCTAACTCTGCTCGCTGGTCCATGGACCAATGGGAAAGTGACAACTCCTCTCAATCTCAGATCTTCTACTAAAGGTGCTAAGTTTTTCCTAAAACAGAGTTCCTGTGAGGAAAGAGAGATGTGAACTTGCTCTTCAAGCTGTGGGACGTTTGGTCAAAAGCTAAGGGCCTTCGTTCTCCAGTAAAGGCTTATAACATGCTTGTTATTGGTTCACTTAGAACTGAGCGTACCAGCTCAGAACTTGAATTAAATTCCTTTCTGGAATAAGTTATCTTGAAGTCAACCAGTAGTTGACATATTTTCTGATGATCGACGCGGATCCCAGGAGACGTTGAAACGTAAACGAGGACCGGCTCGGACGTGCTGGACCTGCAACGATTCTGTACGCCTGAAAGGCTGGTGTCATCTCTTTATCAGACTCGTCGTCAAAGGTAAAGAGCTGTTTACAAACGTACCTGGATTTCAGCAGAAATCTGATGGGAAGTGTCACTTCTGGTAACATGCTCAAGACAATTTCCTTTAAACCATCTCTCCTCCTATTTCCTTATCCCTCTCAATCTATCTGGTAACTATTTTTAAGCTAAGACTGAGCCACAGACTAAGTATAATGACATCCTGTATTTATGTCTGTTGTTACAATTTAAATGTGCTGACGTATTAAATTGAAAGAAAGTGAAATCATGTCAATCAAGTGTAATGGTGTTAATTTAGTTGATTTATTCTAAATAAATGGTAGTGTCTTTGGCACACCAAACTAAGTTAACGTGTCCATTGTCACTCTATGGCTTCTGTTTTACTTATCCATCATAAAGATCACAGAAATATTGGGTAAACGGAAAAAGAAAAGAATCCGTGAAATTACTATTCAATCTGAATAAGTAAATTAATTAAGGTAAAGAGGTCAGTAGTAATATTGACCTCCCTAATATCCTTTACACTCACGCCTACGGGCCTGAGTTAACAGGCGAGCAGCAGAATTTTGCACAAGCTGCAGACGAGCGAGAGAGGTCTGGCTGGTGCCTACATACAGTGCATTACAGTAGTCAAGACGAGCTGTGATAAAAGTGTGGATTAATTTCTCCAAGTCAGGTCTTGCTAGGATTGGTTTCACTTTTGCTATTTGGCGAATTTGATAAAAACTTAACACAATAAAAACATGTACTATCTGCAGCATTGTTCTTTAAAACAGTACTATTAATGTATTACAGAAAATATACATACATTAAGCACACTTGATATTGTAGACCACATATGTCAAAGTCCCGGCCCGCGGGCCGAATCTGGCCTGCAAATTAATTATTTATGGCCCCCTGGATGATATGTAATTACTGTAAGAAATGGCCCGCATGCCACAGCCGCCCGCTGGTGTTTTGCACGCACAAACACTACATTCCCCACAATGTAACGATAGTAGGGGTGGGGCCGATCTGATCCGGAGTCATGTCTCATGAACCCAGTGTAATAAGACCCGCCTCACATCACATTCAGGAAATCCATTCCATAGTTTGCAGCCAGCTACAGCGTGAGGACTGAGTGAGTAGCACTTTACCTAACAGCTAGCCAACTTTTCATCAGTGCTGGGCAGCGCTAATCCAAAAATTAGTTCAGCTATTTCTAAAGCACTAATTAATTTATTTAGGTCCGCAATTTCAAAAGCACTAATGTCTTATGAAAATTATGGGAAGCTAATTATAATCTGCTAAATAAATTCAACAATTGAATTACCATGCTGTTGCTCCATTTGACCACTAGATGTCTGTCTTGATCAGCATAACAGCTTTAAATAATTTATTTTCATTCAACTGTATTTTATTTTTATTTAATTTTTTAAATAAAATAAAACCACCGTCCAAACAACACATTAGGAGAGATACCTTGAGTTTTTAAAACCACCAGATCATGATAAAGTGATTTCTTACCACACACCCCAACAGCAGAAGAACAATCAGAGCTCTGACAAACTTTTCTGAAAGGCCACACCTGCTCCTTTATCTGCTTGCCTTTCAATCAGTGATGGAGAGCACCAACAGGTGCCACTGGTTACATCAAGAACATAAAAATACAATAAATTAATTCATTTATTTGCTCATTCTTTTGAGAATTGTGAAAAGTCTCTCCATTCTGTCTCTACTTACATTTGTTCTTCTCTCTGCTGCTTCATCTCTTCTGATGAACTGAAATAAATCATCCTCTCTGTCCTGCTGCCTCTTTCTTCCCCGTCTCCGTTCCTCAGCCCTGGCTCACCTGCTGCTGCGCTTGGACCTGGAGTGTCCTCAGTGATGGAGACAGTTAGGACAGGAGGTGCAATGGAAGGTCTCTGTCCATGATGACAAACCAGGACCAAGTCACAGCAGCAGCTTCCCATTAACTCCTTGACCCGCCTGGATATTTACAGTCCTGAACAGAGGAAATATCACAGTTGGCAAAAAGAGCAACAAACATAAAAAACTTTACATGTATTAACAGCTGCACATACAAATTATATTCTTCATTACACATGCACATACTTTGTATTTATTTTTTTAGATTATCCTATATATCTTTTTTGCCTGCAGAGAATTTACCTTGTCAAGCAGGCACCATCTTCTCCAAAATTATCCTAATAACAGCAACATAAAAAATGAATGAAGAGGGGAAACGGAAAATAATGTCTTAGAAAAACTGTAGTTTCCACCGCACAACACAAGAAGACCTGTACTTTATTGAGATCACAGGTTCTGTACAGTACTGTAATTGGTTATAATGAAAGTGTACTCAGTCAGAAGCATAAGATGAATAAATTGATTTAGTCGTGTACCTCCATAACACAGCTGCAGATTGTTTTGCACTCGTGAAAAGGTGGCTGTTTACATTCTGAAGCTTAATAAAAGCTTAATTATTTTATTACTCCCCACATCCTGACCAGCACCACTGCGACATAAGAAAAAAATCTGCATGTAAAAAAACGATAATTCGTGTGTTTGTGAAGTTAGGATGCAGCTATTATCTAAATTGAAAAAAAAAAACTCACAGAGGTCTAATTAAGAGCTGGTCACTTTCCTCAGCAGGGATAAACACATCTACTTTGCGTTTTGAAGCCATATCTTCTCATTTTTACAGGTTAAATACGTGAAAACAGAAGCGGCCATAATCGTACATAAATGTTTTCTGAATGAACAAGTGTGGACGGTTTAATAATAAAATAATAAATAATAAAAGCTTAGCTTCGGTCTACTCCTTGCTCCCTTAAAAAAATAAAAAGTAAAATTAGCTTAGCGGAGAAAATATTACGGGACCCATTGTACGAGCTGATCTCCGACAAAAAATAATACAAAAAAATGTCTACGCAAATGACAAAAGCCTATCATCAGCTTAAAATCATAACCGCTTTAGGCTTTTAATTTTTTAATCCCACATTTTAACATAACTTACATTTAAAAGTGTATTCCGTCGCTTCATCCGCCATAACGATCATCCAAAATTTTCCCTCAATACGCACGCGCAATGTAAACGCAATGCATTTTGGGAAAGCCTCGGTCTTGAAGGATACCAAGTACACCAGTACACCTGCTGCAACGGGACTGAGGGACGCTTTTTTGTCACGGACCACATCCGGCGCTGACAGGATATGGTTTGTTAGCAGCCCGTAAATAAGTTTTTTTGTTTTTACTGATAGATAATTAGTTATTAGCGGTACTGCATTTTAAATAAAAATAGCACAAATCCGCTCATGAATTATAAAAGTCAGCCAATCCGCTGTAACGCTGAGAAATTGTTTAGGTCCGCTGTAAGCTGATTAGCGCATTAGCGCTTCCTAGTGGTCTGGCGCCCACCTTTGCTTTTCATTATAACATGTCCGCCATGTGGAAGTATTTTACACTAAACACCACACGACAGCAATGTGCAATGTCTGCAGAGCCATAGTGCCACATTAAATTGCTGTCAAGTTAAAAAAGCTTTCAATACAGAAACAACTGGACTTTATTTGTAACAGAAGACGTTTTGTCCTTCATCCAAAGGGCTTTCTCAATTCTAAGAGTCTTAGAATTGAGAAAGCCCTTTGGATGAAAGACGAAACGTCTTCTGTTACAAATAAAGTCCAGTTGTTTCTGTATTGAACGCTTTTTTATTTATTTATCATGTCTTGGATAACTGAGAATCTTCACCAGCATGCTGTCAAGTTAGTTTACGTTGGACATTCAAGCTCTGGGGCTTCAGCGGGACGCTACTCTCATTGTACGGAAAAAAGGAGACCGACCGCGGCCAGCTGCGGTCAGTTCGACCCACCGTCTGACCGTCTCATAGGAGGGACAGGCTGAAAGCGTCTGACTGAAATCAGAGCGTCCGCCCCGGATTGAACAAGAAAAACACACCGCCAGTGGCAGCCCGT
>JBBPBX010087474.1:0-14694 GCA_038048925.1 Garcialebias charrua
TCCCATCTTTATATTGCATTGGTGTAATGTTAGAGAATGCACTACATAAAACAGAAAAACCACATGGCACACAAGACAAGCTAAAACACAGATAGTCAATGATTTCTACCAGTGACATGTGTTTGTAAGGTTCTCTTCTCCAACTTGACCTTTCCCCACAGCTGTTGTTGTACAGCATGTACATCATGGCTGCCCTCTACATAAAAGCTTCTGTTAAGAGCTTAAAGAGCTTATCACTTGAAACAATGAATACAAGCTTTCATCCATGTTCAGGATTAAACTATATGTTACTATGTGTTTAATGGTTCATCCAGCCTTGCATCTGTAGCCTGTTGACATCAGTACAGTATATTAAACTGCTTTAATCTTGTTAAATATACTGAGTGGGAAACAGGATACAATAAAAGCCTTACATAATCTCGATGTAGACAAGAAGCAACATAATTCAAAGTAGCTTCTTTATTAATGCTGTTGTATAAATGTATGATTTGCTGCTGGCAGCTTCCCTAAAGGTTTTCAGATTAAGGACATGCTCAACAGACGGACCGCGGAGGGTGGCACGGTGATCGGGTTTGGTAGGATGGTTCGATTTAACCCACTGTTCTCAGAGCCACTCCAGTCCACCAGAGATTTGCTGAGACCTACGCGGTCCATTTACAGCTGGATTCTTTCCACCAGAAACCCACGTTCTGGCCCTTTTCCCGCTTCAGGCGGAGTCAAGAGTCAACATTGGAGTTAAGCCAGCAGGCTGTATTGCCCAACTTGCCCTGAAAGAGGCAGCTAATCTCCCCCAATTCAGCCATTTTGTGGAGGAGCATCAAGTAATAGAAGAACATAGCTATGTTGATGACTTCTTGACCTCTCATAACAACTTGAACCAGCTTAAACTCATCACAAAAAATGTGGAAGAGATCCTGCGAGCAGGTGGGTTTGAATTAAAGCCATGGATCTTCTCTGGTCAAAGTGGAAAACAGTCTGCTGGAAAGCAGGACCAAGAGACTACTCCAAAGTCTATAATCCTACCAAATCAGCTCAAAATGGAAGACAACAAAGCTCTTGGCCTTGGCTACACCCTGGAAGATGACAAGGTCCATGTCATGGTTGGGATAAACTTCTCAAAGAGAAAGAGAAAAAAGACTTGGAAGAAAATTCAGAGTGGCAGTGAGGCCCAAATTTTCTTAGTCTACCAACTGATGAGTGGCCAATTAAATCTGCTAAGGATGTTTCATCAATGGCAAGAGAGTCTGACTCTGCCTGTCATGGCAGCCATCTCCATGATTCTCCATCTGCCTGTACAGACCAAACTCTATGGAACAGTTTGGTTCCATGGGGAACTTTGAATGTTCTGTGTCTGCCAAATCCGGTTCTGGAGGGCAGTCATCGTCCATTGCTGTAGTCATTACAATCACCATGCTGCTAACAGGATGCCACTGCTAACAGGACCACGCTGCTAAGAGGATCACACTGCTAACAGAACCACACTGCTAACACTACCATGCTGCTAACAGGACCACATTGTTAACAGAACCACACTGCTAACACAGTACTACACTTCTAACAGGACCACACTGCTAACCGTACCATGCTGCTAGCAGGATCACACTCCTAATAGAACCACACTGCCAACATATGATGCTGTTAACAGGGCTATGCTGCTAACAGGACCATACTACTAACAGTACCAGGCTGCCAACAGTACCATGCTGCTAACAGGACGACTCTGCTAACAGGACCATACCATTAACAGGACCACCCTGCTAACAGAACCACACTGCTAACACAGTACTACACTTCTAACAGGACCACACTGATAACAGTACCATGCTGCTAGCAGGATCACACTCCTAATAGAACCACACTGCTAACATATGATGCTGTTAACAGGGCTATGCTGCTAACAGGACCATATTACTAACAGTACCAGGCTGCCAACAGTACCATGCTGCTAACAGGATGATTCTGCTAACAGGACCATACCATTAACAGGACAACACTGCTGACAAGATCAAGCTGCTAAGAGCATCACACTGCTAATAGGAACACACTGCTAACAGTACCATGCTGCTAACAGGGCCACACTGCTAACAGGACCCCCTTGCTAACAGAACCACCCTTCTCCTCATCTGCTTGTGTTCTGCCCATCTGACCCTGGTTTTCACTACTTCTTTTGCCTACAGATTTCTGGATTATGGCTTGACCCTTTGGACTTGTTATTGGATCTCTGACTCCCTGTGCTTGACCCCTGCTTCGCCTTTTGGACCAAGACCCTGGATTACCCTGCTGTTCACAGCATTAAAGTCTCCCTCTGCACCGGCGCTTCCTCTGGATGCAGTGACGTCATCTCTTCTACAGTACTTTGACAGGTGGTTCCCACCCCACCAGCCTATGAGAACCATCCCCGCAGATGGATCCTGACTCCCAACTGCTAATGCAAACCAATAAATAGTTTTTTGTAGCTTTACACTCTTATTGCCTGGCTGAGTTTTGAATCCTAAAACCCAATTCTTTACACTTTACACAAATTATATACAGCGTCATCCATCCATTATCTTTTACCTGCTTCTTCCATTTTGGGTCATGGGGGTCGCCGGTGCCCATGTCCAGCAATCACAGTGCGAGGGGTGGGGTACACCCTGGACAGGTCGCAAGTCCATCACAGGGCCACATAGAAACAAACGAGACAAACAATCATTCAATCTCTCACTCACACCTAGGGACAATTTAGAATCATCAATCAGCCTAACATGCATGTTTTTGGTCTGTGGGAGGAAACCGGAGTACCCGGAGGAAACCCACGCATGCACGGAGAGAACAAGCAAACTCCACCCAGAAAGGCCCCCGGACCGGGATTTGAACGGGCAACCTTCTCGCTGAGAGGCAGCAGCTCTACCAGTTGTGCTTCCATGCTGCTTATACAGCGTAATTTAGTAGTAATTTAAGACAAGTCAGTCACCTTCAAGTTCATTTTAAAATTCTTCTGGAAGTTTTTAAATCTCTGAACAGTTCTGCTCCCTCCTATCTCGCTGAACTGCTGCAGCCATATGTCACACAGCACTCTCTGAGGTCAGCAGACCAGATGCTTTATTGGTTCCAGGCACTCATTTTAAGCTCAGAGGTGACAGGTACTTCTCTGTTGCAGGTCCAAACCTGTGAAATTAGTTACCACTTGTAGGGATATCGCAGTGGTCAGTTTTGCTGACCGTACAATATTCCAGATGATAGATTGATCGATCAGGTTTTCACCGGACAAACTTATCATCAATATTCACAAGTTCTCTCTTTTTAGATTAATACCTATAATTCTGTGCCTTAAAGGTGAGGATGTAAAGACATGAAACGTCAATTTATGAACTAAATCATTTAATTAACAAATCATTAAATTACACCACACATTTGTACATGTTTGGATCGATCGAATTTCCTATAACTAACTATCGACAGATTTAAATTTTGAACAACAGACAAGTAAAAGATGACATTACTTCTTCTGCAGGTACTCTTAACTTAGTTTGTTGCTGACAACAGATATAAAGTTTAAAGGGAAGTTTTTAGCATAAGAAGGAGGAAAGGTGGAAAAGAAGGGGTGAACTATCTTGAATGTTTATAACCAGAACATGACACGTTCCCCGTGCGATCTCCAGCTGGACGTACCGTATGTCCGGTGTGTAAACAATCAGCGACTCGTTACCTTTTGACGGTCTACCAAGAATGGATCGATCCTTGAAGTCCGGAGAGGTCAGTCTGTTTAGATTGTAGCTTCTCACGTCCGCCTTTGACCCACTGAAGTAACGGCAGTCTGGTTGATGTTTCAAGAGTAAAAGTGTTCTTGGATGTGAACACTCATTGTGGTCGGAGCTTAGAAGCTCAGGTGAGTTAACAGCAGTCTTGCTATTAATTCGGCTGTTGAACTGGACCGTTGACGCTTGGTCCAAGTTCTCAGCTTCAAAGAGAAAGTCCATTCATGTCAACTTTCTTCCAGCAACTACTGAAGAGAAGTTAGATGTGAAGGTTTTAACTGAAACGTGACCCAGAAAACGTGTTATTTTCTGATTGGCCGGATGGCATCAGAAGTTGATGTGAGAATGACATCAACACGTTGAAAGGGGGTCAAAAGATTAGTTTGTCAGAAAGATAAAGTGTTAGTTTCAGATGTCAGCATTTTATGATAAAACTGATTCCTTTGCCTTAACACTTTAAGCAAAATACTGTTGGTTTGATTAAAACAACGTCATTAAGCATCACATATGGGACCTATGTTAATGATAATAGCAAAAACAGATATTATTCATCTGATTATTAATTAGGACAAAAACAAAAGTTTCTTCTGAGGAGATTGTCCTGAGCTCAAACTAAAATGAGATAAACAGCGTCACTGAATCTTCACTAGGTTTGAGGAGAAATCCTTCATGAATAACATTTTGAGAAAATGTCCAGTTTGAATTAAATAGTCCTTGACTATCAAACATTAAATGCACTAATGCTTATACAAATAACACAAATTATTCATTGATGAACTTTGAATTAACACAAATTAAAAGAAGTCTCTGGATGACTTAATTTGTAATGTTTGATTCAAAGTAAAAGTAATAAAAGTATTATTGTCCCTTCAGGAATAACTCCCAAAAAGTTCATTACTGAGAGCGATCAGAGAAGTGTTTCAAAACTCAAGGTTGTATCACTACAGTCCCCCCTTTTGGAACTCATCGCCTGTCCACGGGGATGAGGTCCAACATGAAAAGATACCACCAAATGTCTCTGATCTTGATGTAATCCAGCAAGTGGAAAAAAAAATTAAAAAAAATTATAATTCCATAATGTTTTTGGAAATTCCACACTGTTCGCAGGTAATCCCACTGCGGTAAGCTATTGATCCTTTGGAAAACTGAGTCTGTAATCCACAGCGGTAATTCCACAGCAGTAATTCCATAACGATTAGAGTTGTTGATTTCATCATCAACAATTGTTTTAATCAGCATGTAGAGGGGATCCCTCGATTGATGCAGAGGAGGCGGCCCTTGGATGAAGGTTGAAGACCAACGTTGGAGTAGCAGGTCCTCACATCGAAGGTTGTAGGCTGGTTGGTCTCCAGTCCGTGCCACTCTGGTTCTATGTGTCATGCAATTATGTGGTTTTAGGTGGGCTTATGATTGGGAATTTACATTAAGCCTTACCTATATGCACCTGGTATGCAAGCTATCATGGTTTAGATCAGCTACAATTACCAATGAAGGGGTGGATCATTTATCAAAAGTTAAAATATAGGGATCTATACCTATCGAAGGTTCAGGAGGGCTTCTGTAACGAAGGCCTCTTATTCCAAACTATTCCTCCATTCATAACTTAGCTTAAAGTTAAACTAAAATAGAAAAGAAAATATAGTATGGTCTAAATGTCTGTTGTCCTTTTAGACGAACGACGCAAGATTTGGTATTCCCTATAAATTTTGAAGTCTATGGCGAGACTCATCAAAAATGAATAGGTAATCTAGAATGGAAACGATCGAATCGGTCCTAATTAAAAATTACGAGACCAGTGTAGTTTATGGTACCTAAAGTAGCTTTAAACTACATTGATTCTTCAATGACTGAGGTTTAACAAAATGAAACTGCATGTTGGCATAGTTAAATCCATTTAAGTCTTTAACATTAATAAAAACCTCTTCTGGCTGGGAGTGTTCAGAAAACAATACCAAACTTCAATAACAACAAAAGTAGCAATTAAGCAACTAGAAAACAACGTTTCACCGCTTCAACTCACTCCTGTCGTCAGATTCCAACGTGTTTCACACAATAAAAACAGGTCTAAGCTTTATAACCATGTCAATTAAATCCTGCAGATTTAAACGGTTGTTAAGGTTAGTTTTTTGTTGTGGGTTTTTAGACTTAGCGTTTCTAAGTTCTAGTTGGAATGGTTTCTTTTCGCAACAAATATAGTTTAAACTGTTTAGTTTATTTACTATCGTGTGCTTGGACGACCTTAATTTCCCATGAAGTCTGTGAGTTTGCGAGAACTTTGTCGTTTGTGGGGTTATTGAAATCTTTGTCTTTGACGTGGGCATGACCTAACATCACCCCCCTGTGGTCATGGGGGACCACGCACACAGGTGAGGACGTCCGTCCATGGGCACGAGTTAGGATGCCTTTGTTTAGTCTAAGCTGTTCGCGCAGCTTATCGGGAACCGTACACAGGAACCTTATAGGTTTCGGCCAACGTTTCTTCTTCCGTTTACCTCTTTCTGTGTAATTCAGGTGCGTCACAACTGTCGGCGCAGTCGCAGGTGTGTCTGATTGTTCAGACTGCGACGAGTCACTGACGTGTGTGTTTTCCCACTTCTTGACTGAAGAGGGGCTCTTTGAGTCTGTAGAAACTATGTCATTTCTGATTAGTTCTAGACTCAAATGCTCTTGAACCAAGGTTTCATCGAAAGCTTGGCTGGTCGCCGATTTATCTGTCCCAGAGGACAGTACAGCATCTTCGGTGTGGGATCCTTGGATCTCCACACCTTCGTCTACCTGTGGTAGGTAGTGTTCAGTGAGTGCTGAATGTTTCAGCTCACAGAGGAGGTCCTCTTGTTGGGCCAGGGTTGGGTCCAACTGTTGTGTCTCTTCTGCCTCACCTGTATTTGAAGGTTCACTTACCGGGCTTGTGCTCTCGGTTGGGGAGTCATCCGTGCCTTCTGCGGTACCATCTGTTAGACAGACAGTGTCGTGACCATCAGGATCTTGATGACTGTCAGCAATTTGTTGGCTGTCAGCTTCTTTGGCAATGTTGTTGTTATTGTCCTCAATGTTATTATTGTTGAAAGCTGTGTGCTCTGAGTTTTTGTGAAAGACAGTGCTGCACATCGCTCCACCAGGTTGGACAATGATGTTTGTGTTATTATCAATGATAATGCCACTCATTGTATCAGGTTGGTCAACCACTGTAACATTCAAATCTTCTAACAAACAACTTACTTCCTCTGTCTCTTCCGAGCGCAGAGGTGTTGTGCCTTTTTTCTGGAGCATTTGTGACTCCTTGCATGTCTCGAACTGTTGCATTCGAGGTGCAGGAGGAGGAGCAGGTCCTTGGCTCTGAACAAACCTCTTTGGGTTTTTCGTAGAGCAGACATCTCCCTTATGTGGTATTGTGCCTGTCTCAGATTTATCTATCTGAGTAGCTACATGAGCAGAGCTCCGTTTAAACCACTTTGAGTCACTGTTCCAGTTGGCACCAACATTTCGTTGTTTGTTGGTTTGAACATCTTGATTATCTTCGCTTTCCGTAGGAGAGGGAACCTCTTCTATTTTTAGCGACTGGGGTTTGACCTTTTGACCTGGGCACACCTCTAAGGGTGTTTCGCTTTGCATGTGAGCTTCAAAAACATTTATAGCGCACTCTTTTATTTCATCTATGGTGTTTTTGTAATAACACGTGAGGTGTAGAACTTTTCTCAGCGTGGGGTGGAGATTGAAGCTGAAAAGAAGTTTGAAATTTTCATCTTCCTGCATGTCTGGTTCATTTTGGTCACCAAAATATGCTTTTTTAATTCTATCACAGAACAGTAATGGGTGTTCATCTTTCTCTTGCAAGATGTGCTTTGCAGCTAGGCATCCACCATGCTTAGCGGGAGCTTCTTCCAACTCACCTGGGGACACCTGTAAGGGCGTCTCGCTTTGCAGGTGAGCTTCGAAAACATTCACAGCGCACTGCTTTATTTCTTCCATGGTTTGCTTTTTATACAAACCCATGGTGCACAGCTCAGATCTTATCTCCGGGAGGAGATTTTTGCTGAAAGCAACCCTGAAAAGTACCTGTTCTTCCAGGCCCGGTTCCTTTATGTCACCTTGATACGCCTGGAGAATCCTGTCAAAATACATCAAAGGATGTTCACCTTTTTTCTGCAAGACATTAAGAGCAGCTGAGTAGTCACCACGCTTTGAGACAGATTCTCTCTCTGTGCGAGGTGCAGGAGGAGGATCAGGTCCTTGGCTTGGGGGTTCCAGTTGGAACCCTTTGTTGTATGAGACAACAAGATGCTCATACTTCCTAAACCTTGGACGCGCAACTCTTTGAACTTCCATCTTTGTATTGATTCTTTTTTGAAAAAATCAAGTAAGATGGTCCTTATTTTAATGTGTGCAGTTAAATCTTTACCATCATCTAGCTGTGAGTCAATCAAACTAACCAGCTTTCTGGTTTAAGTGTTTCACTGTGTAATAAGTATTTCTATTCATAGGTACCTTTTCTCAGGTTTTACCCTTAAATGAATTATAAAAGTTAAATGCCTTCTTGCAGTGTTAACTTTAAATATAACTTATTTTTTAACAACAGTTACTAACTAACCCAAGCATGATTTCCGTTTTACTTACTCAAACGCTTTTAAAAAGATTTGAAATAAATGCAATATTTACACCAAAATGTTCCCAGGATGCTGTTCCATCATGCCTTAAAAGAATGTTATTCAGTTTCAGTGAAACTGTTTTACTGTATTTGACAGTTAGCAGGAGTGAAAAAGGTCTTTCTGTTAGTTATTTTAAATATTTTTTTATTTAAAATAAACTGGAGTTTTTGTGTGCTCAGCATAACATTACAGATGTTATTCCAAATAAAAATCAGTGATTTTTATTAATTTGTTGTTCTGTGACATTACCAAATTTGTTCTGCTATCATTGCTTTTATTTTCTGTGAAAAAAATCAAGTCAAAAGATGCTGTGGAGTGCACAGAATAACTTTAAAAGATGTTGTTTTAAAGTAAATGCAGAGGTTTGCACGTATTCTGTGTTAAATTATTCCTCTTCTCTTTCTTTTAACCAGCAGATTGCTGCTTAAATCTACCACAATGTGACTGTAATTACTCTTCCTGGCCGCTATGGAGGCGCTGTTGGCTCTAAGGCCACGTTGACTACCTTTTAGCATTTAGCCGTAGCTTCAAACTAAAACGGTTAAACGTCAACTTTTGGGATGAGTTTTAGCCTGGATGTGACAATAGCTTAAACAAACGTTCATTTAAGAAACAAATCGATTTGTTTAAAATGTTTAGAACAAATTCTGTGAACTTTTAGATATATAAAAAAACGATCTTTTTCCTTTTTTTCTCTATCTGGGTGACGTCACTTCCGTTGACGTGTCGACGTGATGCCTTCGCGGACTTTGACGTACCGTTGGAATTTTGTACGAACGGACTCTTTAACCGGTCTAAAACACTTGTAAATATCTCAAAACACCGCGTTTAAACAGTTTCTGACGATATTTCATGCATAGAGACGAAACGAGCCCGACAATCTGTCAGAATTGTGCGAACAAAACTGAAATTTGTCGACCAGCATCGCGTTTCACGTGATCGCTTTGAACCAATCACAGCACGTAAACAGATGTTAGCGTCAGCATAACTTCACAAACTTAGACTCTTTTTCAACTCATAAAACGCTTAAAATACACCACAAAAATTCTGTGAACGAATCGTTTCACATCAGAACAGTTCTACCAAGCTGCGCCCAGTAAAAATAGCAAAATAAATGTCGCCAAGACGGACTACAACACGTCAGAGCTAACAACTGGACCGGGTCAGAACCAGATCCGACAGCTTCAGACACAAAATGCTATTGTTCCTGCTTAAAATGTAACGATACCACTCGACAGCAATTTTCAGATGAACCATGAAGCTCTTATAGGCACAGTTTTGACACGGCGGTCAAACGTAGATGCGCTTTTATCTGTGACACGTCAGCAAAGAGTCCAAATGACTCAGAACCAGGCAGAACCACACAGCAACATCAAATTTTAACCCAAAAACTTCAACAAACGTTTAAAAGGTGAATAAAGACAATTCCTCAGCTTCAAATGACATTAACCAGCAGTTTCCTGCAGCTTGACACACTTTCCCAGCCAAAAACTATCGTTTCCAGAGTCTAAAAACTTGGACAAAATTATGCCAACATTCAAAGTACAGAAATATTAAATATTAAACTTTTTAGAGACTGTACGAGGCCACCATTATGTAGGGATATCGCAGTGGTCAGTTTTGCTGACCGTACAATATTCCAGATGATAGATTGATCGATCAGGTTTTCACCGGACAAACTTATCAATATTCACGAGTTCTCTCTTTTTAGATTAATACCTATAATTCTGTGCCTTAAAGGTGAGGATGTAAAGACATGAAACGTCAATTTATGAACTAAATCATTTAATTAACAAATCATTAAATTACACCACACATTTGTACATGTTTGGATCGATCGAATTTCCTATACCTAACTATCGACAGATTTAAATTTTGAACAACAGACAAGTAAAAGATGACATTACTTCTTCTGCAGGTACTCTTAACTTAGTTTGTTGCTGACAACAGATATAAAGTTTAAAGGGAAGTTTTTAGCATAAGAAGGAGGAAAGGTGGAAAAGAAGGGGTGAACTATCTTGAATGTTTATAACCAGAACATGACACGTTCCCCGTGCGATCTCCAGCTGGACGTACCGTATGTCCGGTGTGTAAACAATCAGCGACTCGTTACCTTTTGACGGTCTACCAAGAATGGATCGATCCTTGAAGTCCGGAGAGGTCAGTCTGTTTAGATTGTAGCTTCTCACGTCCGCCTTTGACCCACTGAAGTAACGGCAGTCTGGTTGATGTTTCAAGAGTAAAAGTGTTCTTGGATGTGAACACTCATTGTGGTCGGAGCTTAGAAGCTCAGGTGAGTTAACAGCAGTCTTGCTATTAATTCGGCTGTTGAACTGGACCGTTGACGCTTGGTCCAAGTTCTCAGCTTCAAAGAGAAAGTCCATTCATGTCAACTTTCTTCCAGCAACTACTGAAGAGAAGTTAGATGTGAAGGTTTTAACTGAAACGTGACCCAGAAAACGTGTTATTTTCTGATTGGCCGGATGGCATCAGAAGTTGATGTGAGAATGACATCAACACGTTGAAAGGGGGTCAAAAGATTAGTTTGTCAGAAAGATAAAGTGTTAGTTTCAGATGTCAGCATTTTATGATAAAACTGATTCCTTTGCCTTAACACTTTAAGCAAAATACTGTTGGTTTGATTAAAACAACGTCATTAAGCATCACATATGGGACCTATGTTAATGATAATAGCAAAAACAGATATTATTCATCTGATTATTAATTAGGACAAAAACAAAAGTTTCTTCTGAGGAGATTGTCCTGAGCTCAAACTAAAATGAGATAAACAGCGTCACTGAATCTTCACTGTAGGTTTGAGGAGAAATCCTTCATGAATAACATTTTGAGAAAATGTCCAGTTTGAATTAAATAGTCCTTGACTATCAAACATTAAATGCACTAATGCTTATACAAATAACACAAATTATTCATTGATGAACTTTGAATTAACACAAATTAAAAGAAGTCTCTGGATGACTTAATTTGTAATGTTTGATTCAAAGTAAAAGTAATAAAAGTATTATTGTCCCTTCAGGAATAACTCCCAAAAAGTTCATTACTGAGAGCGATCAGAGAAGTGTTTCAAAACTCAAGGTTGTATCACTACAGTCCCCCCTTTTGGAACTCATCGCCTGTCCACGGGGATGAGGTCCAACATGAAAAGATACCACCAAATGTCTCTGATCTTGATGTAATCCAGCAAGTGGAAAAAAAAATTAAAAAAAATTATAATTCCATAATGTTTTTGGAAATTCCACACTGTTCGCAGGTAATCCCACTGCGGTAAGCTATTGATCCTTTGGAAAACTGAGTCTGTAATCCACAGCGGTAATTCCACAGCAGTAATTCCATAACGATTAGAGTTGTTGATTTCATCATCAACAATTGTTTTAATCAGCATGTAGAGGGGATCCCTCGATTGATGCAGAGGAGGCGGCCCTTGGATGAAGGTTGAAGACCAACGTTGGAGTAGCAGGTCCCCACATCGAAGGTTGTAGGCTGGTTGGTCTCCAGTCCGTGCCACTCTGGTTCTATGTGTCATGCAATTATGTGGTTTTAGGTGGGCTTATGATTGGGATTTTACATTAAGCCTTACCTATATGCACCTGGTATGCAAGCTATCATGGTTTAGATCAGCTACAATTACCAATGAAGGGGTGGATCATTTATCAAAAGTTAAAATATAGGGATCTATACCTATCGAAGGTTCAGGAGGGCTTCTGTAACGAAGGCCTCTTATTCCAAACTATTCCTCCATTCATAACTTAGCTTAAAGTTAAACTAAAATAGAAAAGAAAATATAGTATGGTCTAAATGTCTGTTGTCCTTTTAGACGAACGACGCAAGACTTGGTATTCCCTATAAATTTGTAAGTCTATGGCGAGACTCATCAAAAATGAATAGGTAATCTAGAATGGAAACGATCGAATCGGTCCTAATTAAAAATTACGAGACCAGTGTAGTTTATGGTACCTAAAGTAGCTTTAAACTACATTGATTCTTCAATGACTGAGGTTTAACAAAATGAAACTGCATGTTGGCATAGTTAAATCCATTTAAGTCTTTAACATTAATAAAAACCTCTTCTGGCTGGGAGTGTTCAGAAAACAATACCAAACTTCAATAACAACAAAAGTAGCAATTAAGCAACTAGAAAACAACGTTTCACCGCTTCAACTCACTCCTGTCGTCAGATTCCAACGTGTATCACACAATAAAAACAGGTCTTAGCTTTATAACCGATGTCAATTAAATCCTGCAGATTTAAACGGTTGTTAAGGTTAGTTTTTTGTTGTGGGTTTTTAGACTTAGCGTTTCTAAGTTCTAGTTGGAACGGTTTCTTTTAGCAACTAATATAGTTTAAACTGTTTAGTTTATTTACTATCGTGTGCTTGGACGACCTTAATTTCCCATGAAGTCTGTGAGTTTGCGAGATCTTTGTCGTTTGTGGGGTTATTGAAATCTTTGTCTTTGTCTTGGGCATGACCTAACATCACCCCCCTGTGGTCATGGGGGACCACGCACACAGGTGAGGACGTCCGTCCATGGGCACGAGTTAGGATGCCTTTGTTTAGTCTAAGCTGTTTGCGCAGCTTATCGGGAACCGTACACAGGAACCTTATAGGTTTCGGCCAACGTTTCTTCTTACGTTTACCTCTTTCTGTGTAATTCAGGTGTGTCACAACTGTCGGCGCAGTCGCAGGTGTGTCTGATTGTTCAGACTGCGACGGGTCACTGTCGTTGTGTGTGTTTTCCCACTTCTTGACTGAAGAGGGGCTCTTTGAGTCTGTAGAAACTATGTCATTTCTGATTAGTTCTAGACTCAAATGCTCTTGAACCAAGGTTTCATCGAAAGCTTGGCTGATCGCCGATTTATCTGTCCCAGAGGACAGTACAGCGTCTTCGGTGTGGGATCCGTGGATCTCCACACCTTCGTCTACCTGTGGTAGGTAGTGTTCAGTGAGTGCTGAATGTTTCAGCTCACAGAGGAGGTCCTCTTGTTGGGCCAGAGTCGGGTCCAACTGTTGTGTCTCTTCTGCCTCACCTGTATTTGAAGGTTCACTTACCGGGCTTGTGCTCTCGGTTGGGGAGTCATCCGTGCCTTCTGCGGTACCATCTGTTAGACAGACAGTGTCATGACCATCAGGATCTTGATGACTGTCAGCAATTTGTTGGCTGTCAGCTTCTTTGGCAATGTTGTTGTTATTGTCCTCAATGTTATTATTGTTGAAAGCTGTGTGCTCTGAGTTTTTGTGAAAGACAGTGCTGCACATCGCTCCACCAGGTTGGACAATGATGTTTGTGTTATTATCAATGATAATGCCACTCATTGTATCAGGTTGGTCAACCACTGTAACATTCAAATCTTCTAACAAACAACTTACTTCCTCTGTCTCTTCCGAGCGCAGAGGTGTTGTGCCTTTTTTCTGGAGCATTTGTGACTCCTTGCATGTCTCGAACTGTTGCATTCGAGGTGCAGGAGGAGGAGCAGGTCCTTGGCTCTGAACAAACCTCTTTGGGTTTTTCGTAGAGCAGACATCTCCCTTATGTGGTATTGTGCCTGTCTCAGATTTATCTATCTGAGTAGCTACATGAGCAGAGCTCCGTTTAAACCACTTTGAGTCACTGTTCCAGTTGGCACCAACATTTCGTTGTTTGTTGGTTTGAACATCTTGATTATCTTCGCTTTCCGTAGGAGAGGGAACCTCTTCTATTTTTAGCGACTGGGGTTTGACCTTTTGACCTGGGCACACCTCTAAGGGTGTTTCGCTTTGCATGTGAGCTTCAAAAACATTTATAGCGCACTCTTTTATTTCATCTATGGTGTTTTTGTAATAACACGTGAGGTGTAGAACTTTTCTCAGCGTGGGGTGGAGATTGAAGCTGAAAAGAAGTTTGAAATTTTCATCTTCCTGCATGTCTGGTTCATTTTGGTCACCAAAATATGCTTTTTTAATTCTATCGCAGAACAGTAATGGGTGTTCATCTTTCTCTTGCAAGATGTGCTTTGCAGCTAGGCATCCACCATGCTTAGCGGGAGCTTCTTCCAACTCACCTGGGGACACCTGTAAGGGCGTCTCGCTTTGCAGGTGAGCTTCGAAAACATTCACAGCGCACTGCTTTATTTCTTCCATGGTTTGCTTTTTATACAAACCCATGGTGCACAGCTCAGATCTTATCTCCGGGAGGAGATTTTTGCTGAAAGCAACCCTGAAAAGTACCTGTTCTTCCAGGCCCGGTTCCTTTATGTCACCTTGATACGCCTGGAGAATCCTGTCAAAATACATCAAAGGATGTTCACCTTTTTT